>JBBPKN010000492.1:0-38163 GCA_038089275.1 Pulveroboletus cf. rosaemariae
TGGGCATACCCGCGAGTGCAGCAGAGGATGGGAAACCGCGGGAGTCTAGTTCGGCAAGTGGGGATGGGGGGTGGGAGGAGGAGGAGGAGCCCACAAGGACCTCGTCAAACACAGGCCAGTGGTTGGGGGGAGGGATGAGGGGGCCATCACAGGCGGGGGGGGCGGCAAAGTCAAAGGGGGGCATGGCAGCGAGGAATGCAGCGCGCCCATTTTCGGGCCAAGTCGCTTTATAGCGGACTCTCTTTCTTGAGGGAAACAACCCTTTCGTTTTGTCACATTTATGCGTGTTCCCATTTAGAAACCCTTTCAGAAATCACACATATTACCTGTTATGGTATATAAAATAATGTGACGTATTCGCATGCTAGCGTGTCGCCGCCACGTTGCACGGAACTTTCCGCCCGACACGGCCCGACGGTCCACTACAGCAGCCGTCGTGCCGCCTTGACCAGCTCCAACATCCGCCCCAGCGCGATCAACCCGAAACTCTGTGGCCCATACGATCCCGGCTCTTCCATCAGCGCGCTCTCTGCAGCGCACCACGCCGCCCACGCTCGCTTGAACGTCTCCGCGATATGCCGCGTCTCCCGATAGAAGTCGTCCTCGTCGTCCTCCCACTCGTCATCTAAAAATTCCTCTTCGTCTCCCCCTCCCTCATGCCCTACCGCGCTGCTCGCCCGCATTTCTGCCCTCACTGCGCGCACCAGCTCGTGCGTCTGTCTCGCCCATCAGATCCCGTATTGGCCATTCCATCAAACACGCACCTGCAAGTTCATCGCGCTAACCGCTTCCTTTCTCCGGTGGTGGTCCGACCAGTTGGCCATGATCGTCCCACTCACGAGCTCCGACTCGGCCACGTAAATGTCCTTGTTCTTCGAGATCGTGTACGCATTAGCGATAGTAAGCAGTTGTCCACAGTAGTCTTCCAGTAGATACTCCATCTCTTCCTGCAACTCGGCCGATGGCGCAGCCAAGCTGAGCCCGAGCTCGTACAAGTTGAGCCGTCTCAGGGCCTGTTCAACAATGTCCCCCCCAGACGGCGTGTGAGACTCGTTCCATTCTTGTGGCATCCAATCCCTGACGGGAACTCGGCGGAACAGTTCCCCGAGTAGTTTTGCACTGTTGTAGTACCCCTCCGAATTCAAGTCAGCCCCCTCTCGAGCGAGAAAGTCGGGCTTGGTCCGGTTTCGGGGTCTCGGGAGGTCCTCGAACTTGACCGGTGACCCTGTCTTTGGGAAATCAACCGCTTGCGAAGCGAGCTCCGCCAGCCTAAGACATTCAGAGCAAGACGGGTCCGCGAGATCAGAGAACCGAAGATGGCTGATGGCAATGTGGCCGACAAGGTCCGCTTCGATCTAATATGACCATTAGAGTAGGAGCGTGCGACATAGACATCCATTTGGCGATCCACTCACGTAGTCAAAGATAAAGTCGACCACGTCCTCGATTCCACAGGGATGTGAGGTCTGTCTGATCGGGAGTGACACGTAGTCCCCCGGAGTCGAAGTCACCTTGGGAATGAGGTCTGGCTACCAGACTCTCAGCATGCGAACCACGTAACTAGAAATGAAAGACAGACGTCAAGAATCAGATTAAAGTCGTCCCCATCCAAATCTCCTCCCCCGAGGTACGAAGAGAGTGGTCGGTTACCCCTATCGATCGAGTTAACCTACAGGGACTCCACATCAAATATATTTACCTGCATGAGAATACAACAACATTTGTTAGATGTGTCAGTTCTCTCTTTCTCACCGCGGTCACGACCTGCACATCGCCTGGATGTATCTGGGGGCTACGCGTGATAGCAACCGTACCGATAATCTCCTCGTACAGCCCAGTCTTCCTGTCGTCGACTGTCGCATAAATCTCTCCCTCAGCTAAGCAGTCCCACTCATCGGACACGCCAAGGAGCGTGTACGATCCCGGAACCGCGATATGCGCACGATACTTGAGCTCGCGCAAGATGTGCGTCTCGGCGCAATGTAAGGCGTTGGTGATCAAGTCATTATACAACCCCCCCTCTGTTTCGTCGTAAACATTCAAGTTTAATAGTGACGACATGTTGCCGAACAACGACGGCAGGCAGAATGACGTGCCCAACCCGTGTTGCTGCAACACCTTGGATGCGTTCTTAAACGACCCCCGGACAGACTGGGCCTCGTTGATCGAGCGATCCTGCAAATCGATGATACGCATCTTGCTCGACTGAAGGTATTCCAGGAGTACGATCAAAGGCCGATTGAGGAACATGTTCTTAGGTCGGAGAGACGTCGATTGTATGTCGAACGTACGGAGGTCTGGTGCATCAAACTTGACTTGCGAAGGCCGTAGACAGACAACTCTGCCCCCCAGCGTAGGATCCCGTACGACCATACCCTTGGCACCGCCTAGACGGAACTGGTAGGCAGAGGGTGCACCGCCCCGCGCGGGATGTTTCTTTGTCTGCTGATTCGCTCTCCAAATGGCGTCTGAAAGCTCTGCAGAGATGGAACTGCATCCGTCCGTCATCACTTTGTCTGTTGGAGATCGAATATCCTCGATCTGGGTAATCTCGTCCGGCTCTAGAATGATAGAGGGGTCCGTGGCTGAGAATGCCTGGGACCAACGAGCCCCGAGCCTCGCCGGTTGGTATAACAGGCGCGAAAAGTCTCCCTGTGGGACGGGGCGTCAGCAAGATTGAGTGCATTCAAAAGACACAAGGCAGCATTTACGAGGCTTTTCCTGATCGTCTGCGCGTCCAGTCGCATCCCTTGATCGTCAAAGAACGGGGTGACAAACCAAAGCGAATGTTCCTTGAGACCACTCATGGAGTATCCCAACATCTGATAACACCTTCCCGCAACATAACAGCCGTGGAGTAAAACGGGGCGATACCGTTTCCTAAGTAGGTCCCTGATTGACGTCTCAAGGTCTCGCCGAAGCTTTGATCTATTCTCATCTTGGAAGGAAACACGCAGGAAACATTCATGATGTCCAAATCGACGCAAGACGCTGTTAGACTGATCAGCGACGGGCCCTTCGAGAATGTATCGTGTCGGTGTGAGGACCATGTGATAGGAGTAGGAGACGGCAGGACTGGGCAGTGCGAGTGCGAGTCGTCCCCTCGGCCGCCGTTGTTCTTCCAGATAGGCATCGACTGCATACATAAGACGACCCTCTAGCGTCGTCCCCACAGCGCGATTCCACCTGGATCGACGTCCGCGGCTGGGCCGCTTCTTCGCTTCTTCATCTTCCAAAAGGGAGATAAGCCGTCTAAAGATGGGGGCCGCCGCGTCTCCGTGATCGTTGCAAAGGCGATCCAATTGCTCCTTCAAGGACGACGCATCCGAGTGGCTGAGCGTCAAGTTTGCCATAGCCTTCTCCACCTCGAAAGCGAGCTGAAAGGGCAGATCGCTGAGAAAACCGAGATTTGGACCTGTACCATGAGCGGTCGGGGTGTTGTCCCAGACACGGATAGGAGCCTGTTTAAGGGCGTGATGAATGTGGAATCTGGACTGAGCTGCATACACGAAAGCTTCCTTGTCCCTCTTGTCGGCAAACGTACACACCATACTGAAGCAACCAGGGGGCATCGGGGCATCGGGAATAAGCCCCTGCGAGCGCTGAGAGTCAACCCGGTCAGAAAGGGCAGAAGCTGTCTCTGTGGAAAAGCATGGGAACATGTTGGCTTGGATAAATAGGACGGGGTCCCCTGTTTTGCTGCTTTCGACGATAGAGTCAACTGCCTTGGGTGAATAAGAGACAATCGTGGTGGGGGACTGTAGTGTCAAGGCGTGCATGTACACAATGATATCATCCCGGTTGGAGGGATGACCTTGCTTGCGAAGTGAGAAGCGCACCTGGCGACGCTCAAGATCGCAAGCAATGTCAGCCAATCCCTCAGCTACAAACTCAGATGAAAACGATCCATCGGCGAGGAAGCGGCCAAAGGCAAACGACTTGAGCTCGTAGGGTCTGCCATCGCGCATACGTTTGTCTTTCTCTCGTTTGAGTTGCTCGGGGTCCCTCCACGGCGTGGAGTTGAGTATTGCAACCTTCTCCTTGTTCAAAGGCTTGTTACTCAAAGAAAAGAGTACGGTGGAGCCTTTAATCGGCACACCTGTCAGATCGTAGGAACTGATGAAGGTGTGTCCCGCACTCTCTGTTGGAAGAGTAAGTATGCCAACCTTGCCGCGTGAATTATATCTCTTGAAGAGAGTAACATCAAAATTCAGCACGGGCTGGAGCGGAAAAGGAGCCTTGTGCAGTGTCTTTGCAAGTTCGACTTTGACATCGTCCTCAGTTGCTGCGAAGGCCACTCCGCGCATGAAGATATCCATGGTCCTTGAGAGGTAGTTGAAGGTGCGCAAATCGATCAAAGAGGGGTGACTCACCGTGTTATTATTGCAACGGGTCCTGTAGAGTAGGGGTCCTGTCAACTGGGCTTTTAACAGCCGAACAACCTGACCAAGTCGGAGACCCCAAATCAAATGGGCACATCGCGCATCGATAACGATTGATCCATGACATACTGGTACAGCAACGCCCATGATGGCATGCAGGAAATGGGAACTGCGGGACGAATACGGCAATCTGCGACTTAATATGCGGTAGAAGTAGGCGCATGGACGGCCTTTATGTCAAGTCACGCAAACAGGTCAAGGTGGACTTACACTTAATCTACACGACGACGCTTGTCCCTGTAGTTGTCTCGATCGTAATCTACAACTGGCCGCTTATCTCGACGCGGGGAACGAGACCGCGAGCGTAGGCGTGGTTTGCCAGTTCGAGAGTCGCGATAGCCACGGCCCCTCCTTCGCCATCCTTCTTCACGGTCATTATCTAGGCGCCGGTGCCCATCCCGAGTGGGAGACTGACGATCTCGCCGGTCACGCTGGACTATATCCTCCCTATCACGCCATGAACCCCTCCCACCCTGCTTGGCCGCTGCCGTATACTGAGCTCCAGATGCTGTGGACCCCCGAGCATGCGGAGGGTCCCTATTCTGGGGACAATCTTACGCGTCTCTGAGTAGCAGGACAAGCACAATAAATGTGTATCCTACCTTTCTTAAGATGTGGCCCACCACACAGGAAACAACCCCCAGCTTCCGTGGAACGACCACCTGATTTGACAGGACCTACGCCTCCAAAGCCCCCGTTTCCCACAGTAGTATCTTGATCTACGAGGTGCGTATATTTGGTTCTGCTGCGCTTTCCAAAGTTCTTGACCTGCATTACTTTTGGCAAGAACGATACATCGATCGTGGACTCCGTTGCTTCGGTGTAGTCGTGCTTTCTGAGGACTTCGTCATCCTGTGGATGCACCGATCACTATATTCAGCTCTTCCTTGTTATGCAACTTCAGTTACCCACCTGATGGAACGCGCCCCGGTGCCAGTACTTCTGGAGGAACTTTTGTTGGCCCTTTGGTTTGTCCTCTCTAAGTTTGTTGGCACGTTCCAAGTCTTCCTTCAACCGCTGTTCCTCGGGAAGTGCACGTCTCCGCTCGATCTCCTCTCGCTCCTCCTCACGCCGGAGTTCTTCCTCTTTTTCCTTCTTGATCCTCGCGAGCTCTCTGAAACGCCATGCCTCAAACTCTACGTCGGGTTCGAGTCCATCGGTATCATCGACGTCCGGAACTATGTCCTCTTTCTCCTCTACAGATGCTGTTCGTTATCGAGCACCGATTTGAACTTGAAGGACGTACTCTCCGCTAGTTCTCTTCTGATGCTCTCGGCAACCAGATCATGGCTCTCTTTCTTGCGCTGTTCTGCGGCAAGCTCCTTTTGTCGTTGCATCTCCTCCGCTTCTTTGGCGATTGCATCCCTTTCGGCTATGGTCGCACGTCCACGTCTGTAGCATACCTAGCGTGAACAAGGGAATGATTTCGGAGTGAGCAATAGCGTACTGGGGAACAAACACAGGTCTCAAGAGTAGTTTGAACTTTTCTTCTTCTTCAGACCCGGATTCCTCCTCGCTCGACTACGTAACACGGTTAGCAATAAACTACAGGTGCATGTGCGAAAGCTCGCCTCCTCCTCTTCCTCTATTTGAGCCTGTGTCTCCTCGAGTTCCTCGGACTCTTCTACACGACATGACTGGTGAGAACAGAGAACATGGCACATACTTCCCATGACGTACCTTTCTCGACGAGTGTTCTGCCAGACTCCTCGCGGCCAGCCACGATGACCTTGCCATCCTGAGATATGCAGACGTCTTTAAGTGCGACATTAAGCGCACGCGCAGACTTTGCCTGAGTCGACCGTATTGACGATGGCTCTTCCTCCTCCTCTTCCTCCTCCTCCTTGAGAAAGTCTTGCTCACCACCGACTGGAACATCGCCTTCTTCTTGTACCCGTTCTTGCTCTTCTTCCTCCTCAGAGTCTGATGGGACCTTTGCGATACCCTTTGGGGCCTTTCCCTTCCAGTACCGCCCGGCTGCTCTGGTTGGTCGTGCGGTAGTGTGCTTTCTGACCTGCGTCGCGAGCACGGTCGACATGGTAGTCTCCGTACAGACTAGTACGTAAGCAGTGCTTGATCTTTACTGTCCACCTACTTCACCTCCTCGATCCATCATTGCACAACCTTGTGTATGGCCCCAGAATAAGGAGATACCCGTGTAATGTCTGGTGCTCTCTGGCTAGGCATTACTCCCGTCCCAGGCAGCTCAACACCACCGCACTTTGGAGGTTCGTTTTCAGGTGGTGACAGTATATGTGCACGTCCCTTGAGATTTCCTCATACATCGCTGTTGGTTTGCAGTCATGCGTGAAATAGTGGCCCATGTCCTGGCCTTCTACCCGAGGTTGAAACTACACTACTTCGGAAGGTCTGCCTGGCTACAGTTCTGTCTCACTACTACCTTGAGGGAATCCCGAGCTTTGCTCCGGCTCAGGACTGAGCTGCAAGTTTAGTGCACTTTGGTACGACCTCGGCGTTGCCCTTGCCGGTCGCGTTTGGGGTCGATGCATGTATGATTGAGCAAGGTTCCCTGATCCTTTCATCCCTCATGTTTCTTTGCTTATGATCGTCCTTGGGTCCTCTACTATGAGCCGCAGAGGTATCAAATTTTGCCTATGCCCGAGTTCCGTTGACAGCGTAGGCTCTGTCGGTCAGAGTTCGTCGTTTGGACCGTCGCAAGTCTGGTCAGTGCCATTCCATGCAGTGGTACAAGTATCAGCCAGCCAATAGACGGGGCTCGATTTGTCTTTGATTAGTCATGTCAAGTAGTGCTCAAATTCTGTGGTAACCTCGGTCGACCTGCACCGTGCATGTTGTCCTCGCTCGCCTGTTCATACCGCTCGACCTCTCGACTCTCCCCACTCGCCTTGACCTGTCATCGCCATGCCATGATGTCTGCCCTCTCCGGCTGCCATTCCCACCCACTCTCCGTGTCGGACACGAGACACCATCCCTCGCCCCAACAGACACCTCTCCTCGAAGACGCCCCACCCGTCATCGTACCCACCGGCGAAGCCATATCAGCTGACGCTACCTCCCCTCAGGTCGCCGCACGTCCTCCACCCGTCCCAAAGGCTCCACGACCGCGACCGACCATCCGGTCTACCAAGGCTGCCCTGACCATCGTGCGTCTCTGCTTCCGCATTCATCCCATGCTGATCCTCAACGCCTTATGGCTGGGATAGACACCCGAGGCCGTGTTCCGGCTCCGTGCCCTTCTCAATGGCCCCACGCCTCAGCTCATACGTATCGGGGTACGGAACAAGGGCTGTGCTGGCCTTTCTTATCATCTGGACTACGTCGACAAGCCGGGCAAGTTTGACGAAGTCGTCGAACAAGACGATGTGCGGGTGCTTATAGACAGCAAGGCATTGTTTTCCATCATCGGCAGCGAAATGGACTGGAAGGAGGACACGTTGAGGTAATCGTTCCTTGTGCTTGTGAGGGGCTGAACGTGCTCACGACATGTTCCCTGATAGCTCCAAGTTTGTCTTTAATAATCCTAATATCAAAGATGCCTGTGGATGCGGAGAGTCCTTCACTGTCGTATGACATTTATACAGGACAGTTCCATAACGTATTATCGCAATTACCCCACATCGATCCCCGCTCTCGCCGTTTTGTATCCTTATCATACATACTACATTGCGATTACAGATGCAACACATCTTTGTGCTTTGCAAAGGCCAGGAGTGCGAATATGTTCTGGAAAAGTAGGATTCTTGTTCACAATTGCTGTTAAAGTACACTACCATGTCAATTATGTTGCGACGACGTCAACCCCCGTTGACGAATGACTACAAAAATCAAGCCAGCGCGAACATTCGCCGCTAAGTGTCCAGAAATTCCTTGGACATGTCAGCAAAAGCCGCTGCACCATTGCCCATCAACGCTAGCTGGGTAAGGCAGACCGCAGTCTGGCGGTACAGCCGATCAAGCAAAGGTTGTGCTGGACGTCCCTGGGATTCTACACGAGGCATCAGTGCTCACCGTAGACTCCAAGAATTTGGCTTACGCAGAATAGCTTGATTGAGTTCGGTAGCAAGGGCCACCCTCGCAGCCTGCCCTGCGACATCAGCCGCATCCCCCCCAGCCTCCAATGGATCATCATAGGCCATGATTACCGACGTCCGCTTGAATATCGCGCGGACTTCCGCGCGATTCTTGTAATCAGATTCCAATTCCTGCCCATATGCAACAGCCCTCTCGAGGGCGGATCCATACCGGGCAGCCGTTGCACCAGCCCAGCTACTTGTCGAAGAAAGCGAGACGACAGAGGGCTTGCGACCTGGCCCAATAGTAATTGGTGCACTGCTCGTGAGCATCCCCATCGGCGTGCGCGCACTCTCGTCTGGTGTATTAGCCTCAGCCTCACCATCAATGTCCATGCCCACTCCGTCTACCATCACCCCTCCGTCACTGCCTACTGCATCCTCACTGACCGACTCCAAGACCGACCCGGACGCAGATCTGGATACAGGTCCACAACCCTCCACGTTCATCTCCGTCTCTTCTGCCGTCATCTTCTTCTTCAGCTCTGCTGCTTCCAACACAAGCTCGACAAATTTCCTGCACCGAAGCTTAAATAGCATGAGACCTGCGTCCGCCTGGAACACAAGCGGGAAGTGTTTGCGCGTCGCTATTAATGCAGTGTCCACGTCCCCGACAACGACAGACTGGATAATGTGAGTGCGAAGCTCGATATCGTCAACCGGGATGGGGTTTGATATGGGTGGCCTTGCTGCAAAGGCAGTCAAAGGACCATCACCAATGTCCATATCCATGACATAGTCGTCCGTTGATGTTTGCGCAATCGTTGTGGGTTCTGGTGCAGATGCGATAGACAGTGCACGAACAGAAAGCCCGCCACGTACGTGGCATTGGGACTCGAATGCACGCGCTGTACGTGCGTAACCGTGATGGGAGAGGTAAGACAAGACAAGTTCATTGAACGGAATCTTGTCACTCGGATCAGCAACAGAGTCGGTCATATTAGTAGGAGCAGTTATGTTGTGCGACCTCTCCGCGGGCCATGTCAAAGGAGTAGACTGAATCTTAGCCCATGTATGATTACGTTGTTGAAGCACGTGGTCTTCTATGTCGTACTTGAAGGTCTCTTGTCCAAAGTTGGCGTGAATAGACTCGTTCGTGTAGCAGAGTCCGACAGCCGGGAAAACGTCACAATCTTTACCAACGTTCTCAAATGCAGTGCCTAGGTATATTTGTTGGTCACAACAGCAGCCAGATTCATGTTAAACATACCAAGAAGAGAGCCGTTCTTGGTGTAGAATATCTTGTTCTGCGTGAAGTCAACACCACATCCAATGATATCACCCACTAAAAAATTGGGTTAGAATCTGGTCAACTGTTCATAAATTGGCACCGTGCGTACCCCCAAATGTGGTCCCAAAAGGCAACCCGTTCTTGTCTCCAGAGCATATGGTACCGCTTTCTCCGTGATATCCCCACGAGTTCTTCTCCCATCCTGGAAGACGTGATACTTTGACGTCACAGGTGATAAAGCTAGGGGTTACACGTCATTAATTCCACAAGTATGAGCAGGGAACTGGCGAACCCAATACTTATACGACTAGGTGGCAAGTATCAGAACGAGCGCACAGTGGAGATGAAGGTGAACATACCTCTTCGAAGCCTTGCTAGTGATCTCTACTTCGTAGTAAAATATTCCGCAAGCGGGAGGGACGGGAACGGCAGTACGCGCCGTTGCTGCATCTTTGTCAGAGCCTCCAGACGCTCCTAGGGGCTAAGTTACTCCTAGGAACAAAGGCCGAATAGCCGCTCACCTTGATATATTAGTTCTTGGCCATCTCCGCATACGCTGAGGTGCGGACTTCTATATTCATCGCACCAGCGTGCGGGTAACAATAGAGTTGGTGGGGACACAGACATAGGAGATGGCATGCTTTTCCGAACCTCGCGAGGAGGGCTCATGTCATCTTCGTCGCTATCGTACGACGGTGACCGTTGCGCTCGTCTCCCGCCCATAGGATCTAGTCTCACAACCACCTCTGCTTTACGTGGAGAAATTAATGGCGATGACTCTGTGTGCAATAAATGCCGAAGGGCAGAGTGTTCCAAATAGGCTGGACGAGGAAACGAAATCGTTTCCGTGGGAGCGGGGACGTGTGTGATGGAGGGTCGTTGCGCACTGCGCGTCCTCACACTAGCGGAACTTGGTCGCCTCGTACGGGTTGGCGAGCTAGATGATGCAGAAGAATTATGGGGGCACACTGTCTCAGTTGTGCGAGTCGAGTCAGCCCTAATCACACGAGGTTCATAGACGGTGTATGGGGATGAGCTGCCTCTTCCTGACAGAACTGAGGAGTGAGTGTAAGATTGAGAGGTGGGTCGAGTGGGGGGACTGGAGGTGATGGAGCCACTTCCACGGACACCGTGTGGGACACCTATGGCTCCGGGGGGGTTCCGTGGGGACCATCCCTGGCTCACTATGCGAGGGCGAGACTGGGCAGGGCTAGTGGAGAAGGGGATGGACAAAACGGATTCTATGTGTCGAGCGGGGGAAGCTGGGACTGCACCCGGGACTGGGATGCTAGAGGACCGTGGGTGCCTCGTAGACATAATGGACAATGAGCTTGGGTGTTCCCAGGTCGAATGGGGACGGTTATGGTCGTCGAGGTGAGTTAGTTCTCTGGATCGTGTAACGACAAGGATACGGAGGCAGAGGCAGGAGGAGAAGCGATGGGTGTGAGCGGTGGACTACACTCGCTGCCAACTATGTAACAGCGCCATTTACAGGCTCGATGGGAGTGCGTCACAACACCGTCACAATTCTGTCACGCGACCAGTGTCGGGGTACGCGTCAGTCCCCTTCTACACGTACCACCACCATGGTACGTCCCGATTTCTCTCCAGGTAGCTCGGTCTGACCCGTTTCGCGATACAGGAGCCATCCCTGCGCATCGTACCACACCCAGAACAAAAGCTAGCCTCACTAACTGCCAAAGCCAACAGTCTCGGGCTCCACGACACTCTCCAATATGGCCCCCGCAGTATCGCTGCAGAAGTCAAGTCAAGGGACGATTTCGAGAATCGTCTTTCACATGTAAGCGGTTGCTTACCTGTCCTTCGTGTTGCTCAGTGGAATCCACTCCAGTGGGAAGAGACGCGGGACAACTTTAAGCTGACCACGCTGCGTAGTCTATATGGGGTGCACGCGCCGGCACGTCTACTCATGGAACGCAAGATCGTCGCTACTGTAAGCTCGCACGATGATGATATTATATCAGTATTGATGGCCCATGATGTTCGCAGAATCCACATATGCCAGGCATGGGACGGAGTAATATACATCTCGATATCTTGATGGGCAGAGATGAGACCTTGGACCCTGCAGACATCTTCCTCGGTCGGTGTGTCACTTCCACCAGCGTCGACCCTGTTTCTGATACCTGCATCAGGAATGGAGCAGGGCTTTCCTCAGAATCTCCACTCGGAAATGGAGAAGAAATTGGGCATGTAAAGTCGGGTAGTGTATGCAGCGTGAGCTCCCCAGACATTGTATGTACTTGTTTGGAAACGTGGTTCAAGTCAGTCAATCAGGAGATAGCGTAACTTGGTCACATCATTCCAGCCTCGATGTCGACACAGACAGCGACAGACCCCTTCGATTCCGTGTTGCAGCCCAGGTCGTCAGTTTCAGAACCATCGCTGCAGTCTGGCCCTTTACCATTGTTTGAACACCATCTCAAGGTGCTCACAGACTCATTTCTCAACTTTTTCCAGGAAAGGTGTGTCGCCGTGAGTAATGTGTCGATACCCCTCGAGATAATGTGAATATGCCAGGGAGCGTATAGAGGAGACTTAGTGAGCGGGTCTCGGATCAATCTTTCCGTAGATCATAACGTGCATTTCATAGCGTCGAATCTCTTCTCAGGCTACATCGGAAGACGAAGTCTATCGATGCCTTTCTGGATGATCGCACAGACATGAGTACAGCCCGCAGGGCGTGGGGTGAAGTCAGGGACAATTTAGAAAGAGGTCTGCCCTTTCCGATAGCATCTTGACCCGGCAGCGTTAACTCATCCCCACAGAGGCACAAACCAGACAGGCATTCCTCTCATCCCTCTCTTTAGATGCTGTCAGCAGCTTGATGGCACTAAAGGTGCATTCTTGATGTGTTCATGCGATTACCGTGGCTCAGTGCTATTCTCGGCCAGGAAACTCAAGAACGCACACGCAAACGCATCAAGGAGGACCTCAAGGAATCTAGCTCTGCGTATTTGGATTACGCAGGCAACATCTTACCGAAGCTGAAGCGCACTTACCTTAAAAAGTGTCAAGAAGTAGAGGTGGGGTTGTTCCACTCTCACCTCACTCATCTAGCTCACCCATGATTAGGACCACAAGCTTGCGGCTGCTGCCGCTCCATCCCAGCCTTCTACTGCGCCGTATGGTGAATCTAGTGGGGGCTTCATGCCCAACTCTCGTTCAAATCCTGTCCTGCCACCGAGACCCATTGTAACTGCGCCACAACCTCTTCGACCCCTTGATCGAAGACCTTCTGGGACTATGCATGTAACACGCAACCGTTCACCATCGAATTCTGGTACAACATTTTCTGATTTTGCTCAGCAAGGTATGCAAGTGCTCTTCTATTCTCACACCTTGAGCTGATTTTCCACAGGTAAGAAGCAGCTCAATCAGTTGATGACCTTCCTAGATAAGGGTCCTACGGTCAAGGAGACACTGGGTGTGCGTTCCGAAAATACTGCGCTTCGAGCAGTCCGTGCGAAACGTGAAGCCGATGAGGCTGGTCGGTGCTGTCTTTGTGTGGTTCTCTCGTCAGCTTGTTCAAGTTCGTTTCAGACAGGGAATACCGCAAGGGAATTCACTGGTTAGAAACTCTTCGACTTCGTCGAACGAAGATACTGGAGAGCGCGTACATGGTATGGGGTTGCAATCATGTTACTTTCCATTCTGATCAGATTTAAGAGCCTGGAGAACTTCATTTGTGACTACTCAAGCACTGTCAAAAGTACACTGGAAAAATATATCGACAATATGATGTTTGCATTCTTTCCTTTGCACATGGAGCAATGATACTCACTAGCGTACAGCGCAACTACTGTGACACAGACACAGCTATCCGAACATGCAAGATCAGTGGTCACAAAAGTCTCACCTGAAAAAGATGTGTCCCTCGTCACAACGCATATCCCCCGCGCCCTGACGTCCCTGACTCCGAAGCCTGTGTTCTATTATAACTATAATGTTGGGGAATGTAGTGATTTGATCTTTGGTGTCAGTCTGGTTGACTACGCGACTGCTCGAGGTCTCGGGGAAACAGAGATCCCAAAGATTATCCGGATCTGTATACAAGAAGTCGATGAGAGGGGTTTGGAATCAGAAGGCATCTACCGCGTAACACACCCTTTCTTTATCTTTCTTTATCTGCTTTCAACTCAAATCTCTGCAGGTGTCCGGGCGCCATGCTGTTGTACAAGATGTGCGAGTTTTATATTTACTTGGTTGGACCAGGCTAACAAGAGCATAGCTACAACACAAGATAGAAAGGAACGAAGCTACCTTCAAATTCAATCGATTAACTGATGATGTATACGCTGTTTCTTCGCTTCTGAAGGCGAGTCGTGCGCTTGCAGTATTGTGATCCCCTAACCTAGTTCAGTAGTTGTATCTGCGCGAGTTACCAGAGCCCTTATTTAAATATCCCCTCTCAGACCGCTCTGAGCATGTAGAAGGCCGAGGCAAGTTGTTTCTTGTAAGGACACCTTTCTGCCGTTCACGTTATGCGTCAAATAGGAGAGCTCAGTTCCATAGCTCAAATGCGCTCCAAGATTCGTAGGCTGCCGGCCATTCATCGCGAAACTCTTCGAGCCATTGTGGAGCACCTTGCACGTGTCGCTGCACTCTCAGAGAAAAACAAAATGGATGTTAGAAACTTGGCAATCGTGTTCGGCACTGTCATATTTGGCGAAGAAGACATTCCGAAGTGTAGTGATCTTCTCAGCGTTCAGAATGTCAAGGTATTTAGCTATTCCATCCCATTCTTCTAGACACTGACCCTATTTCCCAAAGGACTTGAGGATGGACGACTTGATCCAGAATACCTCACAACTCTTTGAGGATCCACTTCCAAGCGCCTCTCCCCCATTGCCCGATGCCCCGCCTGGAGAGTCAGTGCCGGTGTACAACTACGGTTCATGCCACACCAAGGTGGGGAGCATCCTACTGCGGCCACTATCCCCTCGGCAAAATGAAGATTTTGCGCCACGGCTACCGGCACGACCAGCATATAGCATCCACCCTTCGCTTCGGGCTAGTAACCCAGTATCACCCACACAAGCGACGATGGATATCCCCCCTTTCCCATCTCGTCCCCTCGAAGAGTCAGCGTCTGAGAATGCAGACTCGTTGGTAGAGCCACATAAACTAATTTCCGCACCGCCCTCGCCGTCCGCAGGGTCAGTGGACTCCAGCTCCGCTTCTGTTCCGATCGCCAGCGACTTTTCGATACACCAGCGTAGCGATACATCATCCAATTCGTAATGTTACTCAGGGGCTTGTCACTTTATCCGGCTTGGAGCGGGTATGGTATATTGTATTCATTAAACAAGAGATTTGCAGAACTCCTATTCAAGGAACGAGTCGTGCCATTGCGATACAGCCCAATCACTATCCATCTCTTCTTCTTGGTATCTGTCCTTGTCCCACTGTGTGTGCCATTCAATGACATCCGGATGGGCCATGACCCTCGGGGAAAGCAAGTAAGCAAGACGGCCGAGCGATAGGCCACCGTGAACATACCTTATAGGGTCAAAATTCACAATTTCCAATCCGTCCATGTCAGTAGCCCGTGAGATAGCAACGTACGCTGACACAGTGCAGACATGAGTGAGGAAAGAGTACTAGATATGACCCAGTTACCTTGACCCTTTTCGAATATCCGACCCAAATCTACCTTGACTCTGCTGAGCGTCTGTCCTTGGGACTTGTGTATGGACATTGCCCAGGAGAGGGCTAGCGGGATTTGGAGTCGACGGGCCTCGATATTGCCTTTCAGACCCACGACAATAAATTCAACCGGTGAACACAAGAGGGTTTTGCCGTTCGTGAATTTGACGAGTGGCCAAACCTGGTCCCTCCCGAACACATGATCATCAAGCGCAATGAGGCCAGGCCTATTTTCCTGGGCATCTGGCGAATTCACGATAGTTGATGACTGGCCATCCTTTCGTCGTTCCTGCTCGGCTATTTGGATGTACTGTTTTTGTGCTTCATGGGTGTTGATAAACTCGACGACTTTGCCTAGTGACCCGTTGACAAATACCCCTTGTAACATGTTCTAGGGTTGACGGAAATGTGAGACAGTGGGATGGATGACAAGATGAAACATACACGAAGTAACATCACCTGAGCCCCTACCTTCAAAGGGACTTCTTTTGGACAAATATGCTTTTCGAGCAACTTCTCTGCCTGAATGACCTTGAGACGGTCTCCATACATGTCGTGTCCACGTGCGTCCATCGCTTTATACCTTATTGTTTCGCCCGGTAACTCGCCAAGGCATTTGAGGTTGAATTTCTCCACGTCGGCTTTCAGGGGAAATCTAGACAGAAAAAAAGGTGAAGACAAAGCCTTCAGGGTGAACACGTGACAGACAATTGTGCTGGACTAATTCCATCATCATATCGAATCTCACGACGGAGTTTCTGGAATTCTTCTTTTTGCCAGTCTGCTAGGAACCCAGTCCGCATCGAAGCAAGCATTTCGATGAACTCTAGGAAAGAGTCGATCTCAGTAAAAGCGGGGTATTGAGATGGGGACTGCATACTGTTATCCTTTTGACGGAAAACTTTGCTGAGTTTCACCATATGGTCTATGCATCGGTGCCAGCTCCGAGCTTGGAATGCAAATGTAGCATCAATTCTACTCGTCGAGTCCTGCTCAGGAACTGGGGGCAACTGGAAGAAGTCTCCTGAAACAATAAGCTGGAAAGATGTCAAGGTTCACTGTTCGGACGGCAGTGACACAGAACATACTTGGATGCCTCCAAAAGGACGAGGATCTTGTCGCAGGAAACACGCGATGGCTTCCTACGTCTTACACGTTGATTCTTCGATCAAATTTGCCAGGGCTGCTCATAGACTCACCAATTTGTCGAATAGGCGACCGTCCAACATCGACACTAACACAAATCGACATCATTTCGATCTGATCCTACAAAAGACAAACTAACCTTCGTCGATTACAAGTGCTTTTGCTTCGCTCCATCGCTCGATTGCATCATTACTCAGACGACGTATCAGGATCTCCAGCGGTTCTTTTCCAAGCCCGATGCCTGCCCAAGAGTGGATCGTCTGCCCGCCAATGTTCAAACCAGCAATTCCAGTGGGAGCGGTGATCGCAACATCATAGCCATGCACCGAATGTAAATAGTTGATTATGGCTCGAAGTAACACAGACTTTCCTGTACCTGAAAACAATAGTGAATGTGCTGATCCTCTTGCACAGCTCTTAAACACGGCGTCACCAGCTGGTCCAGTAAAGAATATATTCCGGCCAGATTTGACCAATTTCAGAATGTCTTTCTGTTCGTCTGAGAGCTCAATGGTAGGCTGTGGTACGGAAAGAGAGGGTAGTTCGTCCTTTAGTTTAGTTCGTTCCCCAGAACTCTCCTGCATTCGGTTGAGCCCTGGGAAATTATCATTTGGGAAAGCTTGTGGGTGAGTAGTAAATATTGTGCTCGACGTTTCGGACACATTCAAGTTGAGATTGATGTCTGGCAATCCGTCGAGGGTAACAAAAGGCTAATATGAGACATCCTGGCTCGGGTGGAGAGCATTTCAACTCCACGGAGATGCTTACTTGTTTGAATCGTCACGGGTGATGAACCAAACTGGAAACCTCTCAACCATACTTGGGCGTCAAGTATGTTGTCGAATCCCTTGCCACTGGACCCACTGAGACCCAGGGTCTGAACAACGTAGTTTAAGTTGTGTCACAACCACCAAAATAATACCCACTGCGGCAGCGAACTGGAAAGGCTCTTAGCGACTCCAGAAAGGGCCCGGGGTTTAGCTTCGAAGTGCTCGTGAGCTACTCACGTCAGGATAGTTGTCATATATGCGTGGCCCTTGGCGTCCAATGCGCACTGCATAATATCGTCGATGGTTACTCATGTCCTAGGGTCCGCAATGTAAGCTGATGCACACCAGGCGCGTAAAGGGTTGTGTGAGCAAGCAATCAGATGCCATGTATAAGAACGGGAGTGTGAGATGTTACATGTACGTAATCTTTTGCAAGAGTCTTGCATTCAAATCGTGATGGGTACAATATGTACATCCAATCATCGGCCTCAGAGGGTACCATCAACGTCGTCAACATCCATATCAGACCATTCGTCTGGCGTGCGTTCAGACCCCTTCTATAATAGTTCCTGTTGCTCGAGGTCCCTGTACCAAGCTAGAATGCGGGGATGAACCATCACTCTGGGTGCTGTTACAGCACTGCCAAGCTGATAGATTTAATGCGCTTACTTGCTAGGATCAAAATTGAGGACTTCCAGAGTCCTCATGTTCGTCGCTCGCGAGAGCGCTACATAAGCTGGGCGCAATCAGGCGATGTTTTTCCAGCCAACTCCAAATAGCACCAACCCTGGCCTTTCTCAAAGATACGACTCAAGTCCACTTTTACGCGTTCCAGCGTCTGTCCCTGTGACTTGTGAACACTCAACGCCCACGCAAGGATCAGGGGGATCTGAAAGGCCCTCAGAAAGCGATTATCTCGACATCGATCACAACAAACCTGTCGGCGTCTAGCTTCCATCTCTCCATAGGCATTGTCCACTGTAAAATCAACTGGCACGCAGAGTAACACCCTCCCGCTTATGAATCGGACGACAGGCCACAGCGAGTCGCCATACCTCGCGGCAGCCTGTCGCGTATCACGCTCGGAACCACGTAGCCCCTCTTCTGTGGCGAATTCCATTTTGCTTTGTATTGCCTCTTGCGAACTGCGGAAGTTGACAACTTGTCCGACAGATCCATTTACCAACTCTCCTTGGATCATGTTCTGAGTAGGTGAAGTTCAGTACTGAGGGAGTGTGATAAACTTTGAACTATACCTTGATCAACATAACCTGAGCACCGACCTATACTGCGTTGAGGATATACTCTCAACGAGCTGACCAAACAAACCTTGAGTTGCATGACCTGCGGAGCAACGAGCCGCCCCAGCAGCCTTTCCATATGTTGTTCAGATATCCGGATGCCATTCGAATCATAGCCTGGAACGTCTTTAGCTTTGTATTGTATCACTTGACCAGGAAGTGCGCGAAGCCTTGATTCGTTTGCGCGGTCAACTTCGGCTCGAGTCGGGTATCTACAGAAATGTCAAAATACGGCTGAAGAGATTCAGATATACCAGTACATCTGCGTGGGACCGATTCCGTCTTCATAGTGTAATGATCTAGAAAGCCCCCGAAAGGCTTGGATGGCGTGGTCGTCCAGTCTCCCCAAGCGCGTACCGTTGAGTATATCCACGAATGCTGTTGGTTTCAAGTTTCGGATTCGTCATCCCTTGACAGAGGTAACAAATACCTTGCTCTTTTTGTCGAAATACCTTTGTTAGCACAATAGGATGCTTGATACATTGATTCCAACTCTCTGCCTCAAAGGCAAAGATCGGTGGTACAAAATGGCCATTTTTGTCACGACCCGGAACTGGTGGCAGCTGACAGAAATCACCAGAGAGGGCAAGCTAATGATGATATGAATTCCGTAGGGAACAATCAAGGTGACATGCACGACCTGTATTCCGCCGAACGGTTTATCACTCTTCCTTAGCATTCGGGCCATAAATTCCTCGAGATCTATCAGCAGGGTTTAATGAAATCCGCACAAACACTCACGAGCTTATCAAAAAGGACACCATCAATCATAGAGACTAGAGAGAAAAAATCATTGGCGAACAACACATGATTTACAATATTCTCGTACTCTCATCCAAAATGAGGGTTCGCACCCTTCTCCAGCGATCGAGGACGCCTCTTAGCTTTTCCTGACCAAGAAATTTGCCTACAAGTTTCTTGGCTTCCTCCTGTCCGATGCCAATGCCAGCCCATGAATGCAATGTTGTACCACCGATATTTACCGAAGCGATACCAGTGGATGCGGTGACAGCAAGGGTAGGACAACTTTTCCCTCCACAAGCATCGATGATAGCACGAAGTAGGACGGACTTTCCTGTCCCTAGAGAAAATCATTTTCCACTCAGGACGAAAGGAATTGATGTTTATTACCAGCGGATCCAGTGAAAAAAACATTTTCTCCCCTCTTCACCATTTCTAACACAGTTCTTTGTTCCCCAGATAGAACAACAGAGGGAGCAGAGACCCCAGTAGCGCGTTCTGTGAGTGGCGCACCTCGTTGGGTAGGAGATTCGGAAGGGTCATTGTGGGCTTGCATCACTGAGTTAGACTGTGGAAGATAATTGGTGGATAGACCAGCTAAAGAACGAGTCAAATAAAATATAGATCAATGTGTTAAGTCCGTCTTCTCAGCCTTACTTTCCATCCGACGGCCTGTGGAAACCCATTGCTCTGCACCCATTCGACAGGTGAAGCTCTTAAATATGGCTCCGGGCCACCTCGACACCTATGAGTCATGTCGGAAATGCGAACGTGGACGAAGCCAGATCCTACGTTGGCACTGCACTTTTGGTTCTCTGAATAACTTCATGCGCAAAAAATAGTCTGAACTCACCTCTTCCCAAGTGTCATATATCATGGAGCCTTCACGTCCCACAAGGACGGCGTAGTACTTCTTGCGAGAAGCTTTCGGCATAATTGCAAATGTGAACGCAGTAGACAGGAGTAGTACGACTAATTGCAGGCTCACGTGATAGATATCACGACAATAAAAGTGTACAGGTATGCAGGTTATATGAGCAAATTATACTACAGTAACGGGCGCGAAACTAGACGATTTCTACAAAGTTGGCCGGAAATATACCATCTTTGCCATCGAGCTTCCCCATCCACCTAGGCACGATGAGCTGAGAAAAAGTGCACATGAAGTGGTATGAACTTGCCAATCGTCAGTGCTATCGCTCTTTCGAGTGACAGTTATTACATCTCCCTTTGAGAACGACAGGTCGCCGGCCTGTCGTAGACTAATGTGATGATATCCAGGGTATCACATTAAACTACACACCTCAACAGCTTTGAAATCATATAAGGCAATCACACGGGCAATACCTTCATCAAGGGAAAGTGGTTTGCTTAACTCAGGCTTCGTCTTGAAGCGCAGTGGGGAGGACTCGATGGTATCATCATAGCGTTCGTCCTCCGGTGGTGGTGTGGACGAAAATGGGTTCGCATGACCAGCTAGATTACTTCTTTGTTCAGTGGAATATCCTAACTTGGGAGTGCTCGCGGAACGCGAATGCGACACTGTCTTGTCCGAAAGAGTTGAGTGAACTGCATGGAAGGGTGGCAGTGAGTTGAAGGGAGATGCAGGATTATAAGAGTCCATAGGAGTATGCCAAGTGCCTGAAGACGTGCCTACACTATGCGACGAGCGGTGATTGGTCCGCTGTACAGAACTTGAGGCAGATTCATATTCATCATCAAAGACCGGAGAACGGGGAGGTACATCTTCCCATCGATTTAAACTGTGGTCGCCAAAATCGTCAGGAAAATAAGGGCCAGAGTTTGTTCGTGTATTCCAATGACGCGGAGGAAATTCAACATCCTTCTTCTTTTTCCCGAGTAAAGAAAATCGCTGTGCATTTGGACTGGTTGTACTCGCTCCATCAGTTCTGCCAAACACATATGGAGCTTGCTCTTCAGCTCGATCGTTGACCCAGTTCCTAATTGCAGGCCTACTCGTGCACGATTCCAGGGCTTTCACCAGGGGCTCTGCCCAGTCTGGACATGGTACAACTCCACTAAGGAGCATCTTAACCGTAACGTCTTGGTTGTAAGCGAGGGCATTGGCATCTTGCCGCTCCACTATGACGGATCCTTCAATAGACACGCCTCCAAAGAGCCCCCGAGTCTTTGAATAGCTATACCTGCCATAAACCATGAAAACATGAACGAAGTGTGTGGTGGAAAATGATTCACATGGCGGCGACCTTTCCACTAGAGTTCAGCGAACCAATTGCCTCTCCGTTCCGGCCCAAAGGTCCTACGGCGACACTCAGATTTCCGCCCAGAGTCAATGATCCAGCCGACATGAATGATTTCTGACAGAATAAAATCAGCAATACGTATTGAACATGCACCTTGAACCCACAACCGCCTGTCAAGGACCAGCCTGAGTAAACTACCTTAGCATATGAAAGTAAAACCTTACAGCGGCCGAGTTCAAAACAACTAAAAAATCTGTCATTTCTGCCCCGACCTGGCCCCCAACGCCCAAGCCAGCAGAGCCGATTGCGCTAGGAGCAGACCACGCTATAAAGTAGATAAGGTGTCATGCAATATCTTGTCCGTGATGAACTCACATCCATTTGGCAGTCTTGCGATGACAATACCGGTGCCAGCTCGTGCCGAGAAGAGGAACCCAGCTTTGAAGACAGTAAAGATCGCAAAACCCTTGGCGTTTTCCAGGACGCTGCGTGGTATGACCTATACAGCATCATGAATACAGGGAAACATAATCGAGGGAAGTGGCATACACCATCTAAACCGTTATTCTTGCCGCCGACAAAGGATAGCACTATGTGGTGCTCAGGAAACAAAGACGTCGAAAGGACCAAACTCACATATCCTTGCAGCTTTGTGACACTCTTTGGGTAGTGTCTGTGGTAGTGGTGAGTTAATTTTCATCGACTGACGGTGTGGTACTGGGTAGGAAGCAGTCAGAGAGGGCGTCTACGAGTGGACGAGATGAGGTGGATGCGCAGTCGTGTGCGATGAGATCATGGAAGAGCTTTGTAATGGATGTGACACGTGATGTGACCTAGAATTTACTTCCGACACGATGCCTTATAAGAGTATATTCGGTAACTCCGCCTCTACTACCTTGACTACAAGTCACGGTGGCTGTGATATAACTTTGATATCAACATCGCATTTGGTCCCAGCGACATTGTGATGTTGTCCAGTATATACTTTCTCATCAATGTCAGCATGACATACTTGTGAGATCCTGGAGTGGCACCACACCCATTACATATTGCCACTATTTATATAATATAGCCAGAATACCAAGATAGCAGAAAATTACTATATATGTGTGAATGTTAGGATAATATCATGGCAGTAGATGCAAACCAGGTCTTGTTGAAGTTGTCAACTGGATATTCCCTGGTATAGATACAGTGACTCCAAGAACTGGCCCAATATGTGTTGAAGTGTAGCACTCAGTCATGTATAAGACAATGGACTGTATTGGTATGTACCTGTTGAAGTGTAGCACTATGTACATGTAAGTATAAGTAAGAAGTGTAGGAAATGAAAGTGCTCACCTCAGTCATGTATAAGACAACGGACTGAGGTGTTCCGGGCTAAGGAGGTACATCATATATACTGGTATAGATGCATCATATGATCAATGTAATAACAGCATTTGTAAAACTGCCAGACTAAAACATAAAGTAACAAAAGATAAAGTACATATGCAAGATGGTAACAAGGGACACAAATGGGACTGCGATGTATCCCAAGCATGTGATGCTGCAGCCTGCATGCATATCTGCTAGGTACAGCACATATCATATTCCTGGCTGTGTGCATGCTTGTTAATCCAACACTCCCCCTCAAGCCATGCAGAGCCCAAGCTTGGTGGCAAAGTGCTTTACCTTCAGGGATGGAAGAGCTTTGGTGAGAGTGTCAGCAACCATATCAGTGATAGGACAAAAATGAAGATGGATTTTTCTGTCATCAATGACCCAATGAATGAAGTGAAAATGAATATCAATGTGTTTGGTGCAAGCGTGATATTGGTGGTCATGGGCAAGGGCAATGGTGGATTTATTGTTGGAAAAGAGGGTAATGGGATTGGTATGCTAAGTGAAAATGTCAGCAATAAAAAAGTGGAGCCAAAGGGCTTTCTTAGTAGCATGTGTGGCAGTGATGTACTTACTCTCCATGGTCAAAAGGGACACAATGTCCTGCTTCTTCGATGCCCAGAACATGGCTCCTTCATCAAGAAGAAAGGCATAGCCAGAGACAGCCTTGCAATCCTCTGCCATACTACCATTAGTGTCAGTATATCCCTGGAGTACCTTTTCAGTACTGCCATATGTGAGGCACAGGTCCCTAGTGCTAATTAAGTACCTGTAGATGTGTCAAATGACATTCCAATGTGGCATGCCAGGGTTGCTAGCAAATCGAGAGACAGTGGCAATGGCATATGATATATCAGGGTGAGTACCAAGTGATGCATACAGGAGGGAACCAACAGCTTCATGATATGGGATGTGCTGCATGGCCGCATATTCAGTGCCAGTCAAGGGGGACTGAGCATTGGTCAGTTTGATCTGTGGTTCCATGGACATTGAGACAGGCTTAAGGTCATTAAAGCCAAAACGATGGATGATAGAGTCAAGGTATGATTGCTGGGAAAGGGAGATGGTGCAGGTGTCGCAATCACGGATGACCTGCATTTCCAGGAGCCAGTAAAGTTCACCAAGGTCAGTAATTTCTACAAATTGGCAGATTTGTACCTTAAGGTCCTAGATGATAGCAAGAGTCAATGCAGCAATGGTGCAGTCATCAATGTGAACAACAATTATAAGGAAAGAAGCTTTATCATGCTTGACAAAAACTGCTTGATTGACAGCACACTGCTTGAAACCAAGAGCCCCAACTAAGATCTTGACTAGTTTTTGATACCAGCAACAACTGCTCTGTTTAAGTCCATAGAGTGTCTTGTGCAATCTACAAATGCAGTGAGGGTGGGCAGAATCAGCATACCCAGGCGGCTGTCACATGTAAATGCATTCTTCATCCCTGAGTTCTCCATTAAGATAAGCTCTCTTGATATCGATTTGGTGAAGCTTGAGATTGAGGTGGGTGGCTAGGGCAAGAACGGTACATATCAAAGTGAGCTTGGCGACTGGGGCATACGTGTCGAAATAGTTGATGCCCAGGACTTGTGAAAATCCTTGCACAATGAGATATGCTTTGTAGTGCACAATGGTCCCTGCAGCATCCTTTTTAGCATGGAAAACCCACTTGGAACCTATGATGTTGGCACCATAAGGTGGGTCAACAAGTTCCCAGGTGCTGGCTTTGTGCAGCATATTGAGCTCATCATTTATACCCTGTTCCCAGAGTGGCCAATCTGGATGGTGTTTTGCCTTAGCAAGGGAGGTGGGTTCAAGAGCCTTGGCTTGTGTGATGGTGTCGTTTAGAATGAGCACCAGTTTGATGTTGTTATCATAGTTGTCTGCCATGAGTATTTCATTGGCTATCCCCTTTCCCTCAAGGGTGGTGGGGCTGGTATCCTGTTCATGTTTGCTTGTAGTTGCTTTTGGGACTGGGTCAGGAAGCTGAATGCTGCAAGGTGGAATGGGGTCAGCGGCCTTGCTGTGAATGATATCGAGGACATGTTGAGAGGGTTGGCAGATGCATTTTGGGCAAGATATGGTGATGGAGGCTGAAGGTAATGGCTGAATGGGGATATCGGATGTGGCTTGTATAGCCAATGGCAATGACTGGGCTATGGTGGCATTAGGTGCAGTGGCATGGGGCTGGTGGTTAGGTAATGGTATGCACATGACATTGGCTTCAAGTGGAGTTGCATCATCCTCCCCCTTGATGTCATAATGGGTCTCATGCCAATAAATGTTGCATTCGACAGTAACAATGCACTTCATTGGCCAATAGATATGGTAAGCATTCTTGGATTGATCATTGATGCCCATCCAGCAAACCTTATTGACCCTCCAAGCTAGTTTGTTTCCATGCATGGTTTTAGCATATACCACAGATCCCCACTCCTGGATGCAGCTGAGATTAGGTGGCTGCCCAAAAACAACTTCATATGGTGACAGGCCATCCAGGACTTTGGTGGGTGTGCAATTTTTCAGCCAGATAATATGCCAGGCAGCCTCTCCCCACAGAAACTTTGGCAAACTGCTTGCATGAAGTAGAGCGTGGACATGCTCAAGAATTGTGCAATTAAGCCATTCAGCAACACCATTGTGCTGGGGAGTGTTGGGTGTAGTAAAATGTTGGGCCATTTCCTGGCAGTGCAGGTACATGATGAAGTCTTTTCCTTGGTATTCACCACCATGGACCAAGTGAAGCAGTTTGACCTTTGCAGCAAGCTGCTGATCAAGCCAAGCCTCGAAAAACTGGTAGGCTTTGAAAGTCTGACTCTTCTGGTGGAGGGTGTACAGGGAGGTAAGTCTTGAGTGGTCATCTGTGAATGTCACATAATAATGGTGATCTTCTAAGGTTGCGACAGGTGCTGGCCCCCAGATGTCCAATTATATAAGTGCACCAACTGCAGCTGCATGCTTTCCCTTGCAAACCTTTGCAATAGGCTTCCATATAGCCTTAGCATATATGCATGACTTGCAGAAGGTACCTTCATCCTTCAATGTATTATATTTCAATCCACTGATTAATCCCTTGTCTACCAGACTCTGAGCAACAGAGGGGGCAATGTGCCCAAAACAACAGTGCAATTGCATGACTGTCACAGTCTCTTGGGCAGTAGTGGCAACATTGTGGTCATGTATGACATGATATAAGCCCTTGGAGGTATGTGGGATTCTACTGATCATTTCACCATCTGATCCCTGTATGGTGCAGAAACCTTCTGCAAATGTCATTGAGAGCCTGAGCTCATCAAGATGGCCAATTGAGATAAGCATGTATCTGACCTCAGATGAGAATAATACCTTAGTAAGTCATAGTTTGGTTGAGTCATACCCATTTGGTACCTCAATTACCATGTCGCCAACACTGGTTGTGACAAATGTCTGACAGTTTGCAGCAGTGAATGACTTGTTTGGGATGGTTCTGAAGTTTTCAAAATGGTCGCAATATGGGGAAATATGATGTGTCAAGCCAGAATCAAATAGTTTAACTTGGCTGGGGTGAGCACATCTGTTGTGTGCTTCCAGAGCGATGTCTTCATGGTTTTCATCAGGGGCAGTGCAATCAACAGACACCTTGTCCTCAACTAGTAGTGCTCTTGCCTCTTCCAGTCCCAAACATCCTCAAAAATATCTTTATTCATGACCGAGAACCAATCAGGTATGTCCTTGTCTTCCTCCACATCATTTGACTCCACAGATAGTAAGGTGGGAATCAACATCTCATTGCTAGAGTCATCCAGGACACCAAAGACACCATATTCAGAATTCATGTCTTTATCCACAACACTAGTGATATGACTTGCAGTGAGTTTTTTTTCACCACTGTTCTTCTTATGGAAGGCTGCCAAATGCTCCATAGAGCTGCATTCCCAGCATTTGGGTGGGCTGTGCCTCCAGCTGCCCTGCCCACCTTTAGTGGTATTGTGTTGCTCTCTCCCTTGTTCATGTAAATGAACTGATGAGTTGACAGCCATGGCCTTGTCCCTGTTGTGATCCTTTCCATCAAATTGATGTGGGTACTTCGCCTTTTGGTGCTCTGCTTCCTTGGTGATTACAGAGATAAGGGTATCAGGATCTAGATTCTTGGTGGAGCTAAAAAGCCTCGCCACAGTGAGTTGACTTGAGGTGAAATTGGCAAGCAAATTTGGAAGAGACTTGATGATGGTAGATCAGTAATCCATTTCATCAATAATAACTCCAATGGCCACTAATTCTTCCCATTTGATTCATAGCCCATTAAGGAAGTGACGAAAATTACCTCCTTTGACAAGTTTTGACTCCAAAAACTGCACATGCAGGTCTGTTTGTGCATATGCACCCTTTTTTGTATACTCCTTTGTTATCTCATTTCACATTCCAGTGATGCTTGTTTGCTTTTGGATGCACAAAGCAGTTGAGTTAGGAATTTGCTGGGTAAGTAAATGTTTGGCCACTTATTCATCTTTCAACCACTTATTTACTTTGTCCTGCTGATCTGCAGTCATTGGAGGCACATGACTAGATTTGACAGTGGTGCCATCAAAATGGCCCCATAGCTCCTTGGCCTTGACAGCAACCTGGAAGTGGAAAGCAAAAATAGCCCAGTTTGTGCCTTTGACCTCAAGTTTTGGCACATTGCTGGAAAGGGTGTTGGTGGAAAAGGGTATGATGGTGGTTATTGTAATGAGATTTAATTTAGTCAATATACAAGGAAAGCAGAGCTTATAACCTGTTGAAGTGTAGCACTCAGTTGTGTATAAGACAACAGACTGTATTGGTATGTACCTGTTGAAGTGTAGCACTATGTACATGTAAGTATAAGTAAGAAGTGTAGGAAATGAAAGTACTCACCTCAGTTGTGTATAAGACAATGGACTGAGGTATTCCAGGCTAAGGAGGTACATTATATATACTGGTATAGATGCATCATATGATCAATGTAATAACAGCATTTGTAAAACTGCCAGACTGAAACATAAAGTAACAAAAGATAAAGTACATACACAAGATGGTAACAAGGGACACAAATGGGACTGCGATGTATCCCAAGCATGTGATGCTGCAGCCCGCATGCATATCTGCTAGATATAGCACATATCATGTTTCTGGCTGCACATGTGCTTGTTAATTCAACAATATGTTGGAATATAAAGTCAATGGTAGTTATGCTAGCCCTATCAGATAATTAACCTTTAAAACTCAAATACCAATTTAATATCCAACTATTTCATTCCTCCTACCCCTTATTGTTATGAAGTGACACTCCAGCACTAGAACCAGTCATGTAACATCATGTGATCATGCACAAGATACCCCATTTTAAGCTTAACCCTAATCTATAGTCTATTTCCTTTAAGAGTATTTATTATTCCTTTTCTTCAGCAGTGGTCATGTGATCATAAGTCACCTGACATGGATCTTCCCAGGATCTTCCCTGAAACTGCCCTCCATCTTATCTCCATAGATCTCATCTAATTTAGATCTGAATCTGGATCTGAACCCTAGATGCACTTGTGGCAGATCTACAGATTGGATCTCATCTGTGACAGAGATCTCCATCCTCATGGTGCAAGCACCTCTGACCCTGCATTCATTTCCTAGATACTTCTCTTTCATTCTCCCACATCCGCATGGTATCCTGCCATACTCATTAATATCTGCCTCATGCTTTTCCCTTATGTTCCTTATTTATTAACCCAGGGTTTAGGGCATCCCCTGATTAGGTAGTTCCTGTACTTAGTCAGCATGGTCTGTGCACCAGGTCTTGGAATATATAAAGGCAAGGGTAGGCAAGCTGGGATTCCCCAGTCTTGCTCACTTGAGTCTAGGTTAAGGTTTAGTCTTGCTGGCACAGGAATTGTCTTGTTACTCCCTTGACTCTTAGCCTGCCAGTCTCAGTACTTGGCTCTTACTCTTTCACATCTTGCCTAGTTTGGGGCCACTAGTATAAAAGCTCTATAGCAAGATTAGGAAGGTACTCCCCAAGAGTTAGGGTTAGGAAGGTCAATGCATCAAGAGTTGCATTTCACTTATCCTGTTTTCACAGTGTTGAGAGATAGTGTTGAAAAAGAGTGTTGTGCACAGCTAAGTGAAATTATAATAACCTATGAGAATCTCAGTATATGTTAAGCTACTGAGGACATAAATTAGAAAGTGGTACAAAGTGTACGCTCCAGGCTTATGTAAGGATTACCATAAATGGAAAGCTAAAGTGTGCTGGTCAAGTTTATAACAGATAGGTACTTTTTTTATCTCACCTTTTCCCAGACATAGCTAATGTAAACTATGTAGCTTATCATGTACTCTAGGTACATACTAATATTATCCTGTTTTCACAGTGTTGAGAGCTTATTGTGTACTCTAGCTCCAACAGGTTATAAGCCCTATGACCTTAAAAAAGGCCATGTCTTTCTTTTAAAAATACACAGAAAATATTATGTTTACAATCAGATCTCAGGTCAAATCTGACTTCCCTGCCTCAGATAACAGCAACATGTTCTCCCCACTATCACCTATTATAGATACACTGCTACCTGCATCTACTTGTTATAATGCAACATTTATTTTATTTTATTTTTCTCTATTTCACTTTTATTTAGATAAGCTAGGTGCTTGCTGCCCCTAGCACACTACTTAGATAGGTAGGATCCTATGGTCTGTGCACAGTAGGACATAAGCAACTTCAGGTATGAATTGATAATTTTAGTCTAGTGTACTTGGAATTTCCCTGTGGGTTTTTTTTTAATATAACCTCCTTAACTCCACCATTACTCTTCTTGCTTTTGCTGGGTTAGCTCTGCCCAGTTAGTAATGAGCTGGAAGAAGTGCTTGTGCTCATCAAGGACCTGTGCACAAACCAGCAGCTTTTGTAGATAGAAAGTGTTCTGTAACACTACTGCTCAAGCAACCACTTTTATCAAACTAATCACCATCTCTCTTGCCCCCTTCCTACCAATTACAACTAAACCATTAATCAAACCCTTTAAACTAAGTCAGTCAGACCTTGAGAAAATTGAACTCCTTGATATGGCAAAATAGAACTGGCCCACATGACATGAAGCAATAATGAACCTTTTCCTTTTAAACTCTTGTAAAGAATATATTCTAGGCACTATTACCTGGTCAACTGACTATCCAGTTACTGCTACCAACTGGGACCTCAACAACTTATGCATTATTGTGGCTATAAAGGCCCACTGCACCTGGGAGAAGTATACCCTACTTAAAGGCATTAAAAATATAAAGGATGCCTGAACTACTTTCCATATCAGACATGAAAAACTGGAATCTGTAGTATAAATTTTTATGATTTATAAAGCACTCAACATCTTCTTCTGCCAGTCTAAACACCTTGCAGTTATCACTACCAAGATTCATGACCTTGTTAACCACATATATAGTGGCTCAAAAAACTATTCCAATGTTTGCATGCTTTGCACTAAATTCAATGGCTTTCAATAACTACTAATTATCATGCTAGACTATGAGTGTATGAAATGCAGTACTTGCTCTTGGCTTTCTATTGGTTCAATGATCAAAGCTTCTGGTTATGTTTTGGTAACATGGCAACCATATCAAAATTACAACTCATTGGGACAGTTTTTTGACTTTAAATAGGATATGGTATTTAGTACCTGGTATAACCTCCCTTGGCCTTGATAACTGCTTGAATTCTTCTAGGCATGCTTTCTATCCATTTTTGACACTTCTTCACAGAAATCTTTTCCCACTCTACCACCACCCTATCCCATAATTGATGAACTCCTGTAGATGCCCTTTTATAACCTAAAAGGCATCTTTTCAAATGACCTCAAGTATGTTCAATAGGATTAAGGTCTGAAGATTAAGCAGGCTAATCCAGAAGCTTGATATCTTGCTCTTTACATCAGATTTGAGCTCTTCTAGAGATATGCTTGGGATTATTATCTTGCTAAAAGATGATTTTATCTGAAGAAATTCCAGAATTCTTCATGCTCTGCAACAATCCTTCCTTCAAAATTGCCACATACTATTCAGCATTTATTCTTCCCTTAACCTCACTCAAAACTCCCACACCATTCCATCCAATATAGCCTCATACCATAAGTGATTCTCTGTTACATTTTCCTTTTTTCCTTCTACCTTTTCTTCTCATTATTTGTCACATCTCATGCCAATGGGTCAACTCCACTATGTCTTTGATGCAACTCTGGTTGCTTCTATGCTTTAAGCTGCATGTTTCCTAGTTCCCTTTACCTCTGTCTTCTCCTACCTAATAATTGATTATAACTTTACCTATACTAACTCTGTACCATTCCAATACAACTCCATTGTTCCTCTGACCTCACTTTCTGTTCCTGTTCCTTTGTGCCACACTTCTCCCTATTGTCACTTAGTTTCAGTTTGACATTATTCAACATTGTCTCCTCTGACATTTCCATTTGTATCCAGGATGCATTGGCATCTGCTTCACTTATGAGACAACTCCTTTCATATCTCCATTTCCTCCTTAGATAATCTGTCTCCCTGAGGTATAAGTACTGGAGTTCTGTATTTTGTACTTTAGTTTGAATATCAACCATAATACAATGTTACAATCCCCCCCAGACCCCTTCTGCCTCATGACTTGACATTGTACCCTACTCTAAAATGTCCCTCAACTTATTCCATGGCTTGATATTGTGCCTCTTGTTGGGAAAAAGCCCTATGGCCAATCCCAAACCTCCAATAGTTCCAACCCCTCCATAAATCAGGGCACTCGGTACTAGCATAAGAGTGCACCACATAAGGTGAAGCCAAGCCCTGTCCACTCCAGAGTTATCTGAAGTACCCCTGGAGTATGTCAAAACATTTATAACAGTATATTCAAACTCCCACTTGTGCTGGTACTACTATCATGTCTATCCATGTAATTAGAGCTCACTTCCATGCTGTTCTAGATCAGTTTAAGAGCTTCTCTGCTTGCTGTGCACCAGGCTTAGCCTCACAGGCTCCTGCTCTCTCCCACTTGTTCACATCTAGCACTCAAGTTGATGAAGTCCCTGATAGTTTCAAGGTTCCTTAACTTCCCCACACCCCTGATAATTGTGGTGCCCAGCCAGGAGTACCAGATAAACCTGGAGATAACCCCTTCAATGGGTATTCTGATATTCTGGAGGATGACCCTGAATCTTTTCCAGACCCAGAACCTATTTCTATTCACTATGACACTATCACTGATCTTGCTAGTGCCATTCATGGATTAGCTTGCTCTTCCTGTCATACCCCTGAAATATTGCAGTGAACCAAAGTACAGAAACCAGACCAGTTCAACAGAACTGATCCCTGGAAGCTCTGCATTTTTCTAGTGCAGTGTGAATTAAATTTCCAGGATCATCCCAAAGCCTTTGCCAATGACCAGGCCAAGGTCACTTATGCTCAGTCCTACCTTAAGGGCATGGCATTGGAATGGTTTGAGCCTGACCTCCTCCTTACTGAAGACCCTGACTTCCACTCCTTGTGAATGGACAATTATAAGGAGTTCGTTCAGGAACTCCAGACCAACTTTGGACCCCATGACCCAGTCAGAGATGCAGAGCACTAGCTAGACCAGTTGACTATAAAGGATGGTCAACAAATCAACAAATATGTAGTTGAGTTTAACAGAATTGCATCCCAAGTCCAGAGTTACAGAGAAGGTGCCCTCTGCCACTATTTCTATAATGGTCTGCCAGACTGCATCAAAGATGACCTTTCCCATGTTGGCAAGCTGCTGACACTCATTGAGCTGTGCCAGCTGGCACAGACCATTGACACTTGCTACTGGGAGTGCAAATCCAAACTTAGCTGACAAGGAAAGTTGTCTCACCTGTCCAAGTCCTCTGATAAACCTGCCATATCCTCTGCTTCAACCTCTGGTCCTAATGAATCAAGAAACAAGTCAGCTAATTACCCTGACTCCTCCAAGTTATCCATTCCCCAGAAACAGGACTTATCATCCAAGCTTGGTAAGGATGGTAAGCTCACTACTGAAGAATGCAAGCATCAACTGGAGAATCACCTCTGTTTGTTCTGTGGAATCATGGGGCATATAGTAAAGGACTGCCCCAAGTCTTTCTCCAAGGCAGCCAAAGCTCATGTTGTCAAAACCTCTGCTTCAGAAACCAAACCAGAGGCCTCCATCTCAGAGGCAAAAAAATAGTCTGCAGCCTTTGAGACTCCACATGGGCTGGAGGTTGCATTAATTCTTCCTGTGCTTTACTGGAGGTTAAACTTAATGCATCTGTTCTGCTAGATAATACTTCACTTATGCCTCTTGTCACCCTTGTTTTACATAAAATTCCTCCATTTTCCATCCTGATTGACTCTGGTTCTTCAGACTGCTTTGTAGACACCAAGTTAGTCAGTACTTACAATCTTCCAACTTATTCCATTCCTCTGTTGCAGCTCTGACTATTTGATGGCTCTTCCAATTCTATGATTATGAATGCCATTGATCTTTCTGTTTGTTTTGACACTGGTGATATCACTCTGATGACATTCTATGTCACTTCATTGGATGGATCTAGTTCTCTTGTTCTAGGATACAACTGGCTTGCCTACTACAATCCATTGATTGATTGGGTATCAAGTCATATCTCATTCTGATCATCTGAACCAAACATGCCAACACCCCTGAGCTCACCTCCACAGCCTCCGGTTTCTCTGCCCCAAGCTGACTCTGAACCTGATTCACCATGTTCCCATAACCCCAAACCTCTGTTGATTGAGCTACTCAGCTCATCAGCATTTGCATGTACCTGTAGTTTTGATGGCTCAGTTCCATTCTATCTACAGCTCCAACCTCTGGAGAGTTATCTCTGTTCCACTTCCATTGCTTCTCCTTTAGCTGACCTTTCTGGCATTCCCCAGGAATACCATGACTTTGCTGATGTGTTTAGCAAAAGCAAGGCATCTACTCTTGCCTCTTACTGCAAATTTGACCTGAAGATTGAGCTGGAAGAAGGCACCTCACCACCTGTTGGCACCACCTATTCTTTATCACCCTCTGAGCTTGAAGCACTCAGGACTTTCCTAGACAAACATCTTGCTACCAGTTTCATCCAATCCTCCACATCTGCTTATGCTGCTCCTATCCTCTTTGTCCAGAAGAAGAATGGATCCCTCCAGTTGTGTATAGATTTCTGAGGCCTCAACAAGATCACAAAGAAAGACTGCTACCCCCTTCCACACATCTCCGATCTCCTTGACGCTCTGAGCTATGCAACCATCTATACCAAACTCAACCTTAGGCACACTTACCATTTAGTTTGTATTGCTAAGGGGCAATGAGTGGAAAACCTCTTTCCATATACACTATGGCTCCTACAAGTGGCTTGTTATGCCATTTGGGCTCATCAATGCCCCTGCAGCTTTCCAGTGGTTTGTCAATTCTATCTTTGCCAATCTTCTTGATGTTTCAGTAATTGTTTACTTGGATGATATTCTAATTTTCTCTGCTGACTGGACATTGCATACCGAGCATGTCCACAAAGTCCTCCACTATCTCTGGAAGCACAGCCTCTTTGCCAAACCTGAGAAATGTGAATTCCATACCAATTTCACTGAGTATCTTGGATATCTACTCTCCCCTTCCAGGCTCACGATATCCTCTGACAAGATTCAATCCATCCTGGATTGGCCTGAGCCTCACAAGATTAGAGATATCCAGTCCTTTCTCAGTTTTGCTAACTTTTACCACCACTTCATTTGGGGCTACTCTGACATTATTGTTCCCCTGACTTGCCTCATCTGCAAGTCTGTTTATTGGGATTTTGATGCTTCTTGTTGCACTGCTTTCCAGCACCTCAAGGATGCTTTTACTTCTGCTCCTATTTTAATCCATTGGGTCCCTGATGCTCCTTTCATCATTAAGACTAATGCCTCCAACTATGTTATAGCTGGAATCCTCTCACTCTGGTCCCTGGACAACAAGGTCCACCCTGTCACTTTCTATTCCCATATGCTCACTGTGCTGGAACTCAACTATGACACCCATGATAAGGAGCTTCTTGCTATTTTCACTGTGTTCAAGACCTGGTGTCATTACCTCAAAGGTTCTAGTTCTCTGGTGGATGTTGTTACTGATCATAAGAACCTGGAAAATTTTGCTATGTCTAAACTTCTGACCTGCCAGCAAGCCCAGTGGTCGGAGTTTCTTTCTCAGTTTAATCTGATCATCTGTTTTTGCCCTGGCTGTTTAGGCACTAAACCTGACACTCTAACTAGATAATGGGATGTCTATTCCAGTGTGGAGAATGGCGACTATGCTCTTGTCAATCTGCATAACTTCTGGCCCATGTTCACACAGGAACAACTTGCTGTGTCCCTCCAGACTTTCTTCCTAGCATCTCCAGTCTTCTGGTCTACATTCCTCTTTGACATCAAAACCCTCTATCGTGACATCATCTTGGCACTCCCTTCTGACTCTACCACCTCTATCCACTGTTCTGATATCCTCCTGTCTGACTCTCATTGGTCTAGAGACCCAGAAGGTCTCTTGCATTTGGACAACCACATCTATGTCTCCAATACTTCCAACCTCCAACTCCAGGTCCTTCACTACAAGCATGATCACCCCTTATCTGAACACTTTGGTCAGAATCAAACACTGGAGCTCATTTGCCAAGAGTATACCTGGCCTGGCATTTGAGCATTTGTCAAGGAATACATTTCTTCATGTATAGCTTGCACCTGTGCTAAGGTACCCCATCACAAACTCTACAGTTTCCTCAAGCAGCTCTCCATTCCAGAAAAGCCATGGAATTCCATCTCTATGGATTTCATTGAACAGCTCCTGGCTTCCTCTAGTCACTCTGCCATCCTTGTTGTGGTAGATCATCTATTGAAGCAGTGCATTTTTATTCCTACAGATGACAAGGTGACCTCCCCAGAGCTTGCTAAACTCTTCTTACTTCATGTGTTTTCCAAACATGGAGTTCTCTCCCACATCACCTCCAATCAAGGTTCCAAGTTTGTTTCCCATTTCTTCTGTTCTCTGGATCAAGCCCTCAAAATCCATCTTCACTTCACCTCCAGGTATTATCCAGAGGGTGATGGTCAAACCGAGTGAATGAACCAAACCCTGGAGCAGTATCTACACATTTATTGCAACTATCAGCAGGACAACTGGTTTGAACTCCTGCTCCTCATGGAGTTCACTTATAACAACACCTCTAATGCTACCACAGGTGTTTTCCCTTTCTTTGCAAACAAGGGCTACCATCTGAACATCTCTGTGAACCTGGAATGTGATTTCATCTCCATCTGAGCTCAAGAATATGCCATAGACCTTAACTCTCTCCATGTCTTCCTTTATGAAGAAGTAGCTGCCACCCAAGTCAGATACCAAGGACCCACAGATGCCTGATGATCTCTGACACTGGACTTTAAAATAGGTGACCAGGTATTTGTCAAGGCTAAGTACTTTAGGACTACAAGGTCTTTCAAGAAACTCACTGAAAAGAACTTAGGTCCTTATTCCATTATTGCTTAGGTGGGCTTGCTATCCTTTATACTCTGTCTCCCAAAGAACATGAAGTCTGTTCATCTGGTCTTTCATGTTTCTCAACTTGAACCCTCTGTCCCCAATGTGATCCCAGATCACATGCAACCACCTCCACCCCCAGTCAAGATCGATGGTGAACCAGAGTTTGAGATTTCCGAAATCCTAGACTCAAAAATAGATCATAGGTGAAGGAACTGCAAACTACTATATTTGGTTAAGTGATTAGGTTATGAGGATACTGATAAGGAGATCTCATGGCTCCTTGCCACTGAATTAGAGCATGCTTTGGAGATAGTTGAGGAGTTTCATCTCCATTACCCAGACAAATCCAGGCTATCTTATGATTAACCAACTGTAGTGGATCTAGTAATCTAATCACAAGACCCTCTATCTATTCTAAGATCATCTTTTTGATCTCCTTGTCTATCACAGAAATTTTGCCAACCTCCACACACAGTTCCAACAGCTCTGCTGCCACCTCATCCACCTCCCTGTCCTTGCTCCCTGAACTCCTGGCTTCTCCGGTTTCCTCTGTCCATGCTGTTCCCAATGCATCAACTAGCTGCTCCAGCAGCCAGTTCTTGGATTTGGCCTCTTGCCATACCTTCTGACCCACCTCCCTTATTGATACCCCCATCAGGCAATAGCCCTCAGCCATCTGCCAAAGACCCTCCTCTATCTCCTTTGAGTCTGCCCTGCTATCAGGCACCTCTTTCTCTTTCACCTTCTGTCTCCACTTCCTCTCTGGCTTCTCCTGGCCGGGGCATACACACCTCACCTTTGCCTCTATACAGGCAAGGCATGATGTTGACTTGCCCAGGCCCACCTGGCACCCCAGTTCCCAGTTGTTGCACCTCCAGCACCCCAGTCCCTCTTCTGCTCTCCTCTTGCCATTGCCATTACTTGACCCCACCTCCTGGGCTTGGTGAGGTTTCTCCACCTAAGCCAGTGTTAGAGTGCTAGATTCCAACCCCATTTTCAATACTCACCCATTTCTGGACTACCACCACTGCTTTTCAAGCCTCCTTTGCTTTCTTTTGAGCTTTCTCCTCTCTTCTTACTTTTTCCCACCACTTCTGCTTGGCATACTTCATGTCACCAAGCTCCTCTTTATCTTCAATGCACTCCTCCAGGTGCTCATCAGACCAGGTGTGAATGTCAGTAAATGAAGACATAATGAGGAATACTAGTGTGGAAGTCTCTGGGGTGGTATTTGCTTTTATGGTTTTCTGGCCAGCTAAACCCCAATGCCTGCTCTGCTCACTTATTCATCAAGAGCACATGCTTCATAGCCTTCAGGGGTTCAGGCCTTAAGAGGGGAATACTGTCACATTCCATGCCAATGGGTCAACTCCACTATGCCTCCAATGCAACTCTGGTTGCTTCTACACTTTAAGCTGTGTGTTTCCTAGTTCCCTTTACCTCTGTCTTCTCCTACCTAATGATTGATTACAACTTTACCTATACTAACTCTGTACCATTCTGATACAACTCTGTTGTTCCTCCAACCTCACTTTCTGTTCCTGTTTCTTTGTGCCACACTTCTCCCTGTCATCACTTAGTTTCAGTTTGACATTATTCAACATTGTCTCCTCTGACATCTCCATTTGTATCCAGGATGCATTGGCACCTGCTTTGCTTATGAGACAACTCCTTTCATATCTCTGTTCCCTC
>JBBPKN010000493.1:0-38096 GCA_038089275.1 Pulveroboletus cf. rosaemariae
AAATCCGAATGGCATAACAAGCCACTTATACAGGCCATAGTGTGTACAGAAGGAGGTCTTCCACTTGTCACCCTCAGCAATGCAAACTAAATGATAAGCATGCCTAAGGTCAAGCTTGATATAGATAGTTGTGTGGCTTGAAGCATCAAGGAGATTGAAGATGCATGGAAGGGGGTAGTTGTTATAAATGTTTCGATGTACTCTGGGGGTACTCCAGATAACTCTGGAGTGGACGGGGCTTGGCTTCACCTTATGTGGTGTGCCCTTATACTAGTACCAAGTGCCCCAATTTATAGAGGGGTTGGAAACTATTGGAGGTTTGGGATCAGCCATAGGGCTTTTTCCCAACAAGAGGCATGACGTCAAGCTGTGGAATAAGTTGAGGGACTTTAGAGTAGGGTATGACATCAAGTCATGAGGCAAAAGAGATCTGGGGGGAAATTGTAATGTTGTATTATGGTTAATATTCAAACTGAAGTACAAGATACTGAACTCCAGTACTTATATCTCAGGGAGACAGATTATCTAAGAAGGGAATGGAGGTATGAAAGGAGTTGTCTCATAAGCGAAGCAGGTGCCAATGCATCCTGGATATGAATAGAGATGTCAGAGGAGACAACATTAAATAATGTCAAACTGAAACTAAGTGTTACAAATGTAACATTTGCTAGCAGAAGAGTCACATGACAAGCACATGACTGTGAGACTTTATTGCCAAACAAGGATAAACCCTAGGATATGTTTAAGTTGTTTATTCAGAGTTCCCTTGGGTTTGAGACACAGTTTATGGTTAGATCTAGTATCTCAGATAACAGATGCATCTCCTGATCTAATCTCCAATGAATCTGGATCTCGATCTAGATAAGGGTCAGATCTGATCTGTGGCAGATCTCTAGATGGGATCTCCTTGGCCTCATGGTTGAGGGCATGGTCTAATCTCTGCTTACCCTAGACCCTTGGTTTCCATTCCACACAGCCTCTCCATTCCTTACCCCTTATCCACATGGCCCATTGGTCATACCCTTTACCCTTGCCCTATGCCCTATTCCTATTTATGGTAATGTCCTGGAGAGACTAGGTTGGTCCATGCATACTTAGCTAGGTATATATAGTAGGTAGTTCCTTGGTTAAGGCTCCCCAGCCTTAATCACCTGTTATCCTCATACTGAAACCATACCACCTTCAATACAGTCCTTTCCTTCCTAACTTGTGGTAATGGCTCCTCAAGCCTTGCTAGCTTGAGTCCACACACCATTCTTCAATCTATTCCAACTGAGTCCGACAATGAAACCAACACACCCTCTCAAGGCAGATCATTTAGGGTTAGGACAGGTCATTCAGAAACCGATACCATAACACTAAGTGATAACAGGCAGAAATGTGGCACAAAGGAACAGGAACAGAAAGTAAGGTCAGAGGAACAATGGAGTTGTCCAGAATGGTATGGAGTTAGTATAGGTAAAATTGTAATCAATCATTAAATAGGAGAAGATGGAGGTAAAGGAAACTAGGAAACACACAGCTTAAAGTGTTGAAGCAACTGGAGTTGCATCAGAGACATAGTAAAGTTGACCTGTTGGCACAGGATGTGACAGTAGTGGTCTTTTATCATGATTTTGTTGAGTCCTTGGAAATCTACACACAACTGGAGGAATCCATTCTTCTTTCAGACAAAGAGGACAGAGGCAGCATGAGTGGATGCAGAGGATTAGATGAAGTCAGTAGCAAGATGTTCATCTAGGAAAGTTCTGAGTGCTTCAAGCTCAGAGGATGACTGGGAATAGATGATGCTAATAGGCAGAGAGGTGCCTTCTTCCAGATCAATCTTTAGATCAAACTTGCAATGGGGAGCAAGGATAAAAGCCTTGCTTTTGCTAAACACATTAGCAAAGTTATGGTATTCCTGAGGGACACTGGAAAGGTTGGCTGGAGAAGAGGCAATGGAAGCAGAACAGAGATGACTCTCCAGGAGTTGAAGTTGCAGACAGAATGGGACTGAGCCATCAAGGCTACAGGCACATATGAATGCTGATAAGCTAAGTAGCTCAATTGACAGAGGTCTGGGATTAGGGGAATACAGTGAATCAGGTTCAGAGTTAGCTTGGGTTGGAAAAACTGGAAGCTGCAGAGGTGAGCTCTGTTGTGGTGTCAGTCTCTGACAACCAGTCCTAACCCTAAATCAGGACTGCCTTGATGAGGTGCATCAGTTTCATTGTCAGATTCAGATTGAATAGAGTAAGAATGGTATATGGACTCAAGCTAGCAAGGCTTGAGGAGCCATTACCACAAGTAAAGGGAAGAAGTGACTATATTGGAGATGGTACAATTTTGGTATAGGGATAACAAGTGATTAAGGCTGGGGAGCCTTAACCAAGGAACTACCTACTATATATACTATAGCCAATGGCACATAGACCACCTAGTCTCTCCAGCACATTATCATAAATAGGAATAGGGCATAGGGCAAGGGTAAAGGGTTATGACCAATGGGCCATGTGGATAAGGGGTAAAGAATGGAGAGGCTATGTAGAATGGAAGGTAAGGGTCTAGGATAAGTGGAGATTAAACCATACCCTCAGCTATGAGGCCAAGGAGATCCCATCTGGATCTCTGCCACAGATCAGATTCATCAATCTAAATCTGATGTCATCTAGATCCAATCAAAAGATACCTTCATCTGAGATACTAGATCCAACTCTATAAGCTATGCCCAAACCCAAGGGAAAACTCTTAAGAAACAACTCAACCATATCCTAGGGTTTATCCTTGTTTGGCAATAAAGTCTCATGGTCATGTGCTTGTCATGTGACTCTTGTGCATCCAAATGTTACATTTGTAACAAGCTCAGAGGCATTGACATGTTTGGTTCAGATGATTGGAATGAGATATGACTTGATATCCAGTTAATCAATGGATTGTGGTGGGCAAGCCAGTTGTGTCCTAGAACAAGAGAACTAGATCCATCCAATGGAGTAACATAAAATGTCATTAGAGTAATGTCACCAGTTTCAAAACAAACAGAAAGATCAATGGCATTCATAATCATAGAATTGGAGAAGCCATCAAAAAGTCAGAGCTGCAATGAAGGAACAGAATAAGTCAGAAGGTTGTAGGTACTGACTAACTTGGTGTCTACAAAGTGTTATGGTGGTGGTTTGGCACACTGTGTAGATGAGCTAATAAACCCTAACCCAGTCCTTGGGGTTGTGCTGGTGTCAATGTTGGTGTCAATATAGAAGAATGTGGTGGGAATGGATAAAGAGGCCTGTCACTAAAGGTGAACCAGGACTTAGAAGGGAAGAATCTCTGGGTAGCTAAGCCAGAGGAGCTAGGTCCAAACACAAGCTAGTATTGGTGACTAGATGTCAACACAAGTAAGACAAGTGCTCAAAGCTGGGGAGCTAAAAGCTACATGAGCAGTCTACTTATAGTATCTAGGATGGTACACAGACCACCAAGTTCAGCCAGGATAAATACTAAAGAGGTAACTGGGCATAGGGTGAGGGTAAAGGGTATGACTAAATGGCCATGTGTATCAAGGGTCTAGAATGAAAGAAAAGTACAAGAATGGAAAGGAAAACTGCAGGGTCAATGGATATAAAGACAGCATCTTAGCCTTGAGGCCTAGGAGATCCCATCTGGATCTCTGCCACAGATCAGATCCATCAATCAAGATCCAGATCTAAGATCCAAGATCCAATGTCATCTAGATTAGATCAGAAGATACCATTATCTGAGATTGCTGCTAATCCTGTGCTAACCCTTTAATCGAGGTATACTCTGAATAAAACTAACCATAGCCTAGAGTTTGGCTCAATATGGCATAGGAGTCTCATGGTCATGTGCTTGTCATGTGACTCTTGTGCATCTGAACTGTTTGTTTGTAACACAAAGCAATCTAAAGAACCAGAGTCAATCAGGGCAGAAAATGGAGGAATTTCATATGAAACAAGGATGACAAGAGACATAAGTGAAGCATTATCTAAAAGAATGGACATGTTAAGTCTAACCTTCAGTAAAGCATGGGAAGGATCAACACAACCTCCAGCCCATGCAGAGTCACAGAGGCTGCAGACTATTTTTTTGCCTCTGAGGCAGAAGCCTCCAGTTTGGTTTCCAGAGCAGAGGTCTTGGCAGCACAAGCTTTGGCTGTCTTGGAGGAAGACTTGGGGCAGTCCTTTGCATCCTTACCAAGCTTGGATAATAAGTCCTGCTTCTGGGGAATGGACAACTTGGAGAAGCCAGAAGAACTAGCTGACTTATTCTTTGATTCTTTAGGGCCAGAGGTCAAAGCTGTCACATTCCATGCCAATGGGTCAACTTTGTTATGTCTCCAATGCAACTCCAGTTGCTTCTATGCTTTAAGCTGCATGTTTCCTAGTTCCTTTTACCTCTGTCTTTTCCTACCTAATGATTGATTACAACTTTATCTATACTAACTCCATACCATTCTGATACAACTCCATTGTTCCTCCAACCTTACTTTCTGTTCCTGTTCCTTTGTACCATGCTTCTGCCTGTCATCACTTAGTTTCAGTTTGACATTATTCAATGTTGTCTCCTCTGACATCTCCATTCGTATCCAGGATGCATTGGCATCTGCTTTGCTTATGAGACAACTCCTTTCATATCTCCATTCCCTTCTTAGATAATCTGTCTCCCTGAGGTATAAGTACTGGAGTTCTGTATCTTGTACTTCAGTTTGAATATCAACCATAATACAACATTATGATCCCCTCAGATTCCTCCTGCCTCATGACTTGATGTCATGCCTCTTGTTGGAAAAAAGCCCTATGGCTAATCCCGAATCTCCAATAGTTTCCGACCCCTCCATAAATTGGGGCACTCAGTACTAGCATAAGGGCACACCACATAAGGTGAAGCCAAGCCCTGTCCACTCTGGAGTTATCCAGAGTACCCCCAGAGTACATTGAAACAGTTATAACAAAAGCAGAGGGTATGAAGGGTTTGTCAGATGATTTGGATGGGTGAGACAACTTTCCTTGGCAGCTGATTTTGGATTTATGCTCCCAGTAATGAGCATCAATGGTCTGAGCAAGCTGACATAGCTTATTAGGTTAGGGTCATGGGGTCTGAAGTTAGTCTGGAGTTCCTGAACAAATTTCTTATAACTATCCATTCACAAGGAATAAAGGTCAGAATCTTCAGTAAAAAGAAGGTCAGATTTGAACCATTCCAATGCCATGCCCTTAAGGTAGGCCTAAGAATAAGTAACCTTGGCTTGGTCAATGGCAAAGGCTTTGGAATGATTCTAGAAGTTTAACTCACATTGCACCAGAAAAATGCAAAGCTTTCAAAGGTCAGTTCCATTGAACTGGTCTGGTTCATGTACTTTGGTATGCTGCAAGGTTTCAGAGGCATGACAGGAGGAGTGAGCTAACCTGCAAATGACACTGGTGAGATTGGTGATAGTATCATGGTGAATAGATTCCACATCTGGAAAAGGTTTGGGATTATTTTCCAGAATATCAGAATATTCATCAGAGGGATTGTTTTTAGGGTCATCTAGTACTCCTGGATGGGCACCATGGTTGTCAGGGGTGTGGAGAGGTTGGAGAACCTTGGGACCATCAGGGGCTTCATTAACTGAAGCAATAGATGTGGAAGAGTAGGAGAGAGCAGAAGCCTGTGAGGCCAAGCCTGGGGTGCAGTGGGCAGAGAAACTCTTGAACTGATCAAGGATGGCACAAGAGCAAGCTCTAGTTACATGGATAGACATGATAGCAGTACCAGCACAAGTGGGAGTTTAAATATACTGTTATAAAACTGCAACATACTCTGGGGGTACTCCAGATAACTCCAGAGTGGATGGGGCTTGGCTTTACCTTATGTGGTATACCCTTATGCTAGTACCAGGTGCCCCAATTTACAAAGGGATCAGAAACTGTCAGAGGTCTGGGATAGGCCATAGGGCTTTTCCAACAAGAGATATAACATCAAGTTGTAAAGTAAGTCATGGGACTTAGTATAGGGTACAACATCAAGTCATGAAGCAGGAGGGGGTCAAGGAGGATTGTAACATCATGTTATAGTCAATATTCAAACTAAGGTACAAGATACAAAGCTACTATACTTATATCTTGGAAATGTGGATTATTTAAGGGAGAAATGAAGATGTGAAAGGAGTTGTCTTATAAGCAAAGCAGGTGCCAATGCATCCTGGATATGAATGGAGATGTCAGAGGAGACAATATCAAATAATGTTAAACTTAAAACTAAATAATGACAGGAAAAGGCAAGGCAGAAAGGAACAGGAACAGAAAGTAAGATCAGAGGAACTATGGAGTTGTATCAGAATAATATGGAGTTAGCATAGGTAAAGTTGTAACCAAAATTAGGTAGGAAAGAATGGAGGTAAAGGGAACCAGAAAATATGCAGCTTAAAGCATGAAAGCAACTGGAGTTACACTGGAGACATAGTGGAGTTGATCCATTGGCACAGGATATGATAGTAAAGAAGGATAATTGTAGTGCAGTTATAACAGAATAATAAGCTTTCCAGGGAAACAGAAAGGAATGAAGATGCCCAGAGAAGGCAAGAAGACTTTGGGTATGTAAAACAAAATGCAGTAAGTGCATTGGAGTGCAGAGGAAGAGAGGTGGTGCTTCTAAAGCCTTGTTGATCAAAAGGGTAAGTATACCTCAAGAGCTGTGAGGATAAAGGAACAGGTGGCAGGAATGCCAGGGGGCAAAAAAGAACAAAGGGTCAAATGCTACAAGTTTGGAGAAGTTGGAGGCAGATGGAGGTATCTTCCTGGTAGGCATATCAACAGATGAAACTGGCCTGCTACAGAGAGCAGAGGGATGCAGAGACTACTGTGCACTTAGGCAATGAAGTCATAACTACCAGATAATAATAATAAAAACTGTGGTTTAGGTTCAGAGTTAGCTGATATCAGAGTGGTACAGAGTTACAGGGAGTGTGCAAGGTGCTGGCATGTGTTATCCAGTGAACAGATAAGATACTACACAATATCTGGGGTCAACAGACCACAGTGGGTAAGTTAGTGGTGTTCTAAAATCAGTGAACACAAACCATCCAGCAGAGGGTGATGCTAAGCATCAACAGAGTAAATCCAACAGTTTTTGTAGAGTGTGTGGAGATCTGATAGCTTGAGTATAAGAGGCAAAAATGAAGGAAAAGAAGAAGTTTTGGAAAGAAGCAGAAATAGGCAAAAGGAGGTCAGAGTATTGGGGCTCTCAAATTCTAAATAGAACAAGGTACTTAATAAGGAATCAAAATAATTGAAAGTGCATAGAGGTGCAGTGTTGGAGGTTGGAGAGACAAGAGGCTCAGATTTAGTAGACTTGTCATGCTCAGAAAATAGTATTTTGAAAGGCTAGGACTAACAGCCCAAAATGGGTCACCTAGAAATGGAGAACAGACATGAGAGGGTAATGACAGCCTATTGATAATCCTGGAGTGACTTGTTAAGAAAGAGGCCATGGAATGGCTAGAGGAATGCTTAGACTGTGATGGCAAGGTCTAGGCATAAGAAGGTGGTTGAAATGATCTGGAGTGACATGAAGTGGTTTTCTGTCAAGGATTACCAGATGACAATGAAGTATCAAAGGGTTAGGGTTAGCTGCTGGAGAAGGAATGGGGAAACAGGAGGAAGTGGTGCTCATGGGTAGGCAACCATAATCTAAACTACATTCAAGGGTCCATGAGGACTGGTGATGCTATATGATAGAAGAGAGTCACAGCTGCTCTGGAGAGCCCAGAGTAGTAAACAGGAAAATGCCAGGGTCAGGAGTTGAACCTAGGTGCATGTATCTCAAGCAACTGGGGCCAGTAACTGACATCATAGAACATCAGAGTGGTTTGAAGAGGCTTAAAAGGTCAGAAGTGGTAAGGAACCTGCACCATAAGAAGGATAGGCCAACTTAAGTGGTTGGGGTGCTCAGAAGAGCATGGAGTTGTAACAGAGTCATGGGTGGTCATAACCTGACAGATAGTGCAAGGGATAGGTCAAAATTCCAGAGAATTCAAAGGGATCATCCATGAGTATGCAGAGCATGCAGGTGGTTTGGAGTTAAGGGTTGAGAGACCACCTAAGCCAATCCTGAAGTAAAGGCTTGGAGAAGTGCAAGTAAGAATATGAATATACTGTTAAAACTTTATACTGATCACAGATATACTGGTAAACCTTCTACCATTATCTGCTTCATAAACAAAATCCTTATGACTAGAGAATGAAGGTCAGGTTCTAGTGCCTTGGTGGTGCACAAATCTAAGGGAAGGTTGTACTTCAGAAACTCTGGAGATGTCTGAAGACTTTCAGAGGAATTCAGAAAGGGTTTTGTTAATCAGATGGGACTTGGCTTTACCTTATGTGGTATGTCCTTGCACTTTCTGGTGTCCTGATTTACAAAGGTGTCAGAGATGGGAAAAAGAGCAGTCTCAATGCCCAACAAGAGGGACAGGCAAGATGAGAAGAGTCAAGTCTAGTCATAAGGGTAGGACCTTATAATTTCTTCAAGAATATTGCTTGGCCCTGGAGGTACTCTGGAGTAATCCAGAAGGTCAGAGTAAGCCTAAGGGCTCAGGCAGAGTAAGAACAATGACAAGGGGGTGTTTATATCAATATTCATACTAAAGTACAAGATACAGGACTATAGTACTTATATCTTAGAGAGGTAGAACTATCTAAGAGTGTAGCAAAGTGAAACAGGTGCAAACTCAGATGTGAAGCAGATGTCTAAATATCTAAGAAATAAATGGAGATGTCAGGGAAGACAATATCCAATCATGTCAGACTGAAACTAAGAGGTGACAGGATAAAGCAAGGAAAAACAAGGAACAGAAATAGAAATGGAAACAGTGACAGTAACTGAAAGCAGGACTAGTAATGGAGTTATATCAGAGTGGTCTGGAGAAGGCAAAGTGAAACTAAGGTAGTACTTAACTGGAACAAAGATAGAACTAGAAATGAAATAGGGCAGAGTGGAAGCAGAGGCCAGGAAAGCATATACCAATGGAAGGCAGAAAGTGTATATGTGTAGCTGGGGTGAAATGGAATGGTAATGGAGGGCTAGAGTTGTCTGGAGGGGAGTTAGAGGGCTAGAGTGGCTTACTGGGTGCAAGGACCAGTTGTAAGCCAGGTATTATAAAATTGCAATGTACTCTGGGTATACTCCAGATAACTCCAGAGTGGATGGAGCTTAGCTTTACCTTATGTGGTACACCCTTATGCTAGTACTGGGTGCCCTAATTTATGGAGGGTCAGAAACTACTGGAGGTCTGGGATAGGCCATAGGGCTTTTTCCAATAAAAGGTACAATGTCAAGTCATGGAGTAAGGCATGAGACTTAGTGTAGGGTATAACATCAAGTTGTGAAGCAGAAGGGGGTCTAAGAGAATTGTAATGTCATGTTATGGTCAATATTTAAACTGAAGTACAAGATACAGAACTACAGTACTTATACCTCAGAGAGGCAGATTATCTAAGAAGGGAATGAAGATATAAAAGGAGTTGTCTTATAAGCAAAGCAGGTGCCAATGTATCCTGGATACAAATGGAGATGTCAGAGAAGACAATGTCAAATAATGTCAAACTAAAACTAAATGATGTCAGGGAAAAGCAAGGTAGAAAGAAACAGGAACAGGAAGTGAGATCAGAGAAACTATGGAGTTGTTTCAGAATTGTACAGAGTTAGCATAGGTAAAATTGTAACCAATCATTAGATAGGAAAAGATAGAGGTAAAGGAAACTAGGAAATATGCAGCTTAAAGCATGAAAGCAACTGGAATTGCACTGAAGATATAGTGGAATTGACCTGTTGGCACAGGATGTGACACCAGGTCAGAATTGGGTTGAAATTGGATTGGAGGTACAGGATATGACAGAAAGAGAAACAGGAACAGGAACAAGAACAAGAACTGTAATAGTAACTATAAGCAGAACAAGGTACAGAGTAATAGCAGAGTGTCCCAGAGAAGATAAAGTGAAAAATAAGATAGTACATACTGAGAACAGAGACAGAACTAAGGTTGGAATTAAAGTAAAACAGAAACAGAGAGCTGGAGAAGTTTGTACTGCTAGCATGGTGAAAAATGTACAAGTGTAGCTGGAGTGGAATGGAATAATAATGGAGGGCTGAAGCTGCATGGAGGGGAGTCAAAGGGCTAGATTGGCTTACTGGGTATAAGAATCAGTTATAAGCTGGGTCAGAATTGAATTAAAGGTATGAAATATGATAATATCACAAAATCCAAGAATATACCACATAAGGTGAAGCCAAGTCCTGTCTGACCAATGAAACTCTTCTCAACTTTTCTCTGAAAACCTCCAGACCTTTCCAGAAACCTCTGAAATTTACTCCCCCATAATAAGGGTTTCATTTATGTAGTAATATAGGTATAGCTTTTAACAATAGCTTACTATACCATATTTTAGGGCAGCCATGCCAAGTATGGTCTGTGCATGATTTGTAGCTATATAAAAGAAGGCATGCTCCAGCCTGGGTTTTCCCAGTCTTGCATACTTAAGTCTTTACTTTTACAAGTCACTTGACTTTACTTTGCTTTGCCTAGTTTTTGTGTCTCTAGCTTAAAGGCACTACTTAGAATTTAGAATGCATACACAGAGGTGCCATTAGATTTTAGAATCAGCACATAGAGGTATGCTTTACCTTATGGCATTTAGTTGCATGAAATATCCTTTGTAAAATATCCTGCCTTTCAGGAAATAAGTAAACAAGGATTGTTAAACTTAGGACAGTGTTAGAATTTATTGATTACCTATGCTCTACCACTTACATAAGCTAATGGCTATATTGAACCACTAGTTACATTAGAATACTTAGTAACTACAAGTATTCTGCAGTTTTACAGATAGCATACTCTGCCTTTCTTCAGAGAAGTTCAAAAAAGGGGGTTAGTTAAACAGAACTTGGCTTTATCTTATATAATATACCCTTGCATATTCTTGAAATCCTGATTTACTTAGGGATTGAAGGTTTAGAGAAGAGCCTATCCGGGGCTTAGATAGGGAGATAAACAAGATAAGAGGTGCCAAGTTTAGCTATGCAGGGTGGAAATAAGGGTAAAGGCATTAGATTGTTTGATATTAAAAAAAGACTATAGAAAGTAAAGTAAAGTTATCAAAACTCAGACTAGTGGGGCCACCAGGGCCAGGATATTACAAAGTAATACTGCATATACAGAACTAGTCATATAACATCACATGATCATGCACAAGAAATCCCTTTTTCAGCTTAATCCTAGTCTGTGGTCTATCCTATTAAAAGTATTTATTATTCCCTTTCTCTAGCAGTGGTTACATGATTATCAGTCACCTAACATGGATCTCCCCAGGATCTTCCCTGGATTTGCCCTTAGTTCTATCTCTATGGATCTTATCTAGATTGAATCTAAATTTGAATCTGATTTGTGGCAGAGATCACTGTCCTTATGGTACAAGCACTTCTGACCCTGCACTTTTATTCTATAGTCTTCTCTTTTATTTCCCCACATTCATATGGCCTTCTGCCATACTCTTCATTTCTAATCCATACCTTTCCCTTATATATATAAGGGGCAAGGATGCAAGGGCTGGCTCTCCAGTTTTTGTCACTTGAGTCTTAGGCTTTCACAAGTAATCTCTTGGGAATTCCTTCCTTAAGGCCTGGGTGGGGTCCTATTCCTTCATATCCTTAACTAGGCTTATTTCTTTTCTTTTACTTGCCTAGTTAGAGTCACTAGCACAAAAGCTCATAGTAGAAGATGTTATGAAGTGACACTGTAGCATCAGAATAGGTCATGTGACATCACATGATCATGCACAAGGAACCCCTTTTTTGGCTTAACTCTAGTCTGTGATTTTAATCCTTTAAAAGTATTTATTATTCCTTTTCCCAGCAGTAGTCATGTGACTGTTAGTCATCTAACATGGATCTCCCTGGATTCTTTCCTGGGTTTGCCCATATCCCTTATCTCCATGGATCTTATCTTAGATCTGGATCTGGACCCTAGATACATCTGTAGCAGATCTCAAGATGGGATCTCATTTGTGACAGAGATTATCATCCTCATGGTACAGGCACCTCTGATCCTGCACTTCTAGTCCATGCCTTCTCTTCCATTTTTCCATATCCACATGGCCTTCTGTCATACTTCTTTATTTTCATTCCATGTATTTTCCTCATGTATTTATGCCCAGGATTTGGGGCATTTCCTGATTAGTAGCTCATGTATTAGTCAGCAGTAGTTCTTCCACAATATATAAGGGCAAGAGTATAGAGGGCTGGCTCTTCAGTCTTCATCATTTGAACCTTGGGCTTTCACAAGTAATCCTTGGAGGTTATCCCTCTAAGGCATAGCTGGGGCTCATCTCTTCATAGTTATGAATAATTCATTTTTTCCTTTATATCATGCCTAGTTAGAGCCACTAGCCACAAAAGCTCACATAGTAGAAGAAGCACCTCAAAATGAGGTTAGGGTTAGGATGAATCTCTTTATTCAGTAGTAGCAGCAAGCCCTCATATGAAGATTACATGTCAGAAAAAGCACCTTAAAATGGGATTAAAGTTAGGATAAGTCTAGGCTCAGTCCAAGCAGTAGCAGCAAGCTCACATGCAAAGAACACATGTCATAGAACATGAACTTCTGGGATAAATCAGAGAATTAAAGGTAAATCCTTAGAGCTTGGATCAGAGTAAGAATAAAGAACAAAAAGAAAGTATTTGCTCAATAATTAAACTTGGATTATAATTGAGACAACAAGAACCAACACTGAAACCCCAAAGTATTGAAATTGGTTGATTACCTATGCTCTTGTCATATCCTGTGCCAATAGGTCAACTCTGCTATGTCTCCAATGCAACTCTGGTTGCTTTCACACTTTAAGCTACATATTTCCTAGTTTCCTTTACCTCTGTCTTTTCCTACCTAATGATTGGTTACAACTTTACCTATGCTAACTCCATACCATTTTAATATAACTTCATAGTTCCTTCAATCTTACTTTCTGTTCCTGTTTCTTTCTGCCTTGCTTCTCCCTGGCATCATTTAGTTTCAGTTTGACATTATTCAACATTGTCTCCTCTGACATCTCCATTCATATCCAGGATACATTGGCACCTGCTTCACTTATGAGACAACTCCTTTTATATCTCCATTCTCTCCTTAGATAATCTGCCTTTCTGAGGTATAAGTTCTGTAGCTCTATATCTTGTACTTTAGTTTGAATATCAACCATAACACAATATTATGATTCCCTTAGATCCCCTCCTGCCTTACAACTTGATGTCATAATCTACACTAAGTTTCATGACTTACTCCATAACTTGACATCATACCTCTTGTTGGGAAAAGCCCTATGGCCTATCCCAGACCTCTGATAGTTTTCAACCCCTTTGTAAATCAGAGCACCCAGTACTAGCATAAGGGCACACCACATAAGGTGAAGCCAAGCCCCATTCACTCTGAAGTTATCTGGAGTACATCCAGAGTGCATTGCAATTTTATAACAGCTCTATAGCTTACATAAGCTAATAGCTACATTGGACCATTAGTTATCTTAGAATACTTAGTAACAACAAGTATCCTATAGATCAGTATTTACTTACCTATCTAATATACAGTGACTATAAGTTTTCTGCAGTTTCCTGCAGTTTTAACACAGAGTAATCCAGAGGGCCAGAGGTAAGCCAGGAGACTCAGGGTAAAAATAAGTAGCAAGAACACTGAGTTTTGTTGATATTCAAACTGAGATATAGTAATGAAAGTACAGAGTTTATATAGTACTAAGGGGAGTGATTAACTAGATAATAAAAGAAAATGAAAACAAAGTTGCCTATAAGTAACAGATATCATATATCAATGTGAAACAATAGCTAAGGTATGAAGTCTGAAGCTAAGGTACAAAAGAAGTAACAGAGGAGGCAGAGTAACTCTAAAGAAGTGGAGCATGCTAGTACAAATGTACTTATAAGGAAAAGAACAAAGTGTAAGTAAAAGACTAGAGGCCATGCAAAAACTTGCCAGAGGATCAGAGTAGGACTTGGTGATCCCAGAATATGACAAAAGTGCAAACTATTTGAAAGGTGGCCCAGGAAGATGGGAAACTATCTGGAGAAACTTGGAAATTGGTCAAGGGAGGTATATGTAGGATTAGCACTGGAAAATGTGACAAGTTTTATATGGTACATTATTATCCAGGCTTGTCTGACTCAAATATCAGTTTTATTGGTAAAGTCTGAAAGGGGCTAATGTATTGCTCAAGCAAGATCTGTATAAATGGTCTCAAGTAACACTTTTTATTAAACTGTTTCTAAATTAGACTATGAAAAAAACTTCCTTATGTGCAGCATTGAAAAATAATTGGGGCATGAAAATATGAATGATGCTCAGAGCAAGGGTCTGAAAGCCTTGGCATAACTAATACATGAAAAAGCAGTGTTTACTATAGAGTCTAAAGGATATTAATTGCAAGGCCCAGGCATCAGGCTTGTACAGTGTGAGAGCAGAACTACACATCCATGAAACAGGTCATTGCCTGTGGGGTAATATACCACACTATGGGAAGTGTTACCGCAGCCAGAACATTTGTGGCAGTACCCTTTTCTGTGGCAGCTGCTTGGGGCCTGGAAGTCCTAGCAAAGAATCTATCCCTGCTAGTTGGTGAGTCTGCCTTGTTCATCGCAGGAGCAATGGGTCAGGTCTGATTCATCCCACCAGATGGATTCATTGCAGGGTAGTCTGTTTGAGCACTCATCGTGGCGGCCGAGGCCTTTGGAGCAGGTAGTTTGTGACTTGGGCCGAAATGACTGCCTAGTGAATCTGTCTGGTGTTGCATCTCTCCGCTTTGGGGGTCATGAGCAATGGAGTACTGGTTTGGGACAGTTATGGTGGTACTGAGCCCTCTGCCTGGAGTGCAGTGGGGGAGAAAGGGAGGGGGAGTTGCGGCAGCGGAATGTTCAAGGGGGAGTGCTAACCGCACTCCTGTCTGGAGATTCCAACAATACATGCATTTTCCCACTAAGGGGTATGTAGGGGCACAATGGCAGCAGCAAGGGGAAGGAGGGAAGTGAAGTCGCGCTGCAAGGAGGCGAGGAGTGGACTGTATCTGTTCTGAGTTTGCGCGGATGTCGCGCGAGTCCAGCTCGCGGGTTATCTTTGCCAGTAGATCTTCGTTGATGGTGGCAATATTATGAGCTTTCTTGTCCACTAGTTTTTCGTGCCAATCTAAGCGGACCCGGGGGAGGTAGTTCAGTAAGGCGCGCTCTCCGTGTTCGCCCTCTTCCTGGAGCGTGTGGTCGGCCGGCTTGTGGAACAGTCAGTTGAGGCAGTCTACTGTGTCGTCTCCCCATTTGGCGCGTTCGATTGCGGTGAGGGAGTGGTCCTTAGCGAAGGGGAATTCTGGGTAGGTCGGCTGGTGGTCGGGCTTCGCGTGGCGGAGGAGCTGGCTGCGCGTGCGGTGACGTTGCCCCCGGCAGCGATTCCTATGGCAAGCGTGTCGGGCTCTTCATCTCGCCTCGCGGTCGAGGTGGCCTTACGGAGGCCTTCGCAGGTGAAGTACCATAAGGGACGGTGTTTCTGGGCCTCGAGTCTCTTGGTTGCGTACTCCGAGGGTCTGGATGCCAAGGAAGACGCGACTCTCGCCGTGGAGTCGAACGCGGTGGCCACTTTCGGGGCAGGGTCTGGTGGGGACACCTCTGGTGGTGGATGATGGGGGGGTGAGGTTGTTCCTCGTCTTGCTTGTGGGGGGCGGAGCGGGGGAAAGTTGTCGCTCCACACTGCCCTCGGCATTATGAGCCCGCTGTTTGCGCGGCCGACTTGGGCAATTCTGAGAATGCCCTGCAGCCCCCCTGCAGCCCAGACCTGGTCGAGGATGTTGATGGTCTGTGGCTGCGAAGTCTAGCACGGGGAGATGGTCCATTGGTGCAGGGAACGGTTGTGAAGCTGTCGCCGGTCGGAAGGTCGAGAGGAGTGATGGGAAGGAACGGAAGGAGCTGGTCAGATCGAAACCTAGAAAGCGAAGAATCTGCCCAAGGTGGTTCGAGCGTCTGACTAGCGGTCGTGGCAGCGAAAAGGGAGAGATCTGGCTGTACCGCCATTCTAGTGAAGACTCTATTCTATCCCTACGGACGTTACTGCAGGATAGACTCCCCATCTATGTTTCTGTCAACACAATGAGTTTGTACGACGAAACTTGAAATATTATACCAGTACGCTTGCTACCTCGAGAGGTGTTACGAATTTTCAGCCACTGACTGCCTAAAACGGGAAAAATCGTGGCCTAGCCAAAATAATGGATAACAGGATGTCCTGTAGAACGTCCGCAATGCGGAAACATGCTCGTACAAGGTGCCCTCCGGACTCGAAATCATATCCAATTGGGCGTATCGTCGAGCAAAGAATAATGTCCCTGCCACAAGTTCGTGTGCATGATTTTCATTGCTGAGACATGTACCCAGTGTCAGACCTCCCACTCCACTACACAGATGTACATATCAACAGCAGACATCACTCCCAGCATAATCTAGTTTTTTTATTGGTGATAGTGTATTAGTTCAACCATTATATGTAAATCCAAAGCATTAAAAAGTTAAAGCAGTAACTTCATACCTGCCCACCATATCCAACCTCCTACTAGGGCAAGACTAAGAAGCGCCAAAGACAACCTGAGCTGAATGATTGTATACAACCAGATTGTGGAAACCTGGGGGCACTAATGGTACATTCGCATGGATCCTAATTTAAAAGGAGATATCACTCACCTGTGCTATATTCTTCAGCCAGGATCCACGGTTGACAAGCCATATCATGCGCAGGCCAACGCCGAGTGAAAGTAAGAACAATACAGCCTGTGTTATAGCATTGTTCTTGTGCCGAATTGCTGATTCACTGTGGTAAATGCTTGTTCAAGCACAAGGTTCAAGTCAATTGACTCACTATAGAACATGAAGAGTGCCATAACTTGGAATATCGAATAAGTTCGGTGCGGCTGGTTTGACTCACAAAACGTACTCGGGAATGTATTTATGAGTCTATCCACGATATCATAAAATGATAGGTTTTTTGCATACTGACGATGGATCAAACTTGCAACATGTACGTCGTTTGTTAGCGCAAGTGTCGTTAGTGGTCGTATATCACCATACTCACATGTCCATCATGATGAGGAAAAAAGTGTGTGGCGTTATAATCATGAACGCATTCAGGATTTCTTCCGCCAGTGGGGGTGGACCATCAAGTTCCTGTGCGTCAGTCATCACAGGATGTGTGGCCGCGGTGGACGGGTTTTGGTCGGAATCTTTGAATCTTTCGAGCAAGCCGCTTTCTCGTATCAGCCGCCATTTCTCTTCTTCGGGTATTTCTATGAGGGGTTTCTGTCCTGTAAGTTGCTTGGGCTTGCTCTTCCGGTTCGACATGAGCGGAACTCAAAGCGAGAGTGAACGATGACACGACTACTACAATTGTGCCTCGTTTTAGATAAATAACAGTGAAGCCCACAAGACCTATTTTCTATACCACAGCCTTCTGCTGCAAGCTATGACACCGCAAAATGACAAGGAGAGGCTCTTGAGCATACTACATGCACACGGTCAACAATTTCTGAGCGCGTTTGACGTTCCCTCCACACCAAAACATGAAGCGGACGACCTGGGTGATCCAGAATCCGAAGAAGAATGGACAGGCTTCGGTTCGCCAGCCAACATGATCGCTTCCGAGGCTGTTTCAGACGGCGAGTGCGACGGTGGTGTGTAACTAATCACTCAAGCTTCCATCTAATTGAGAGCTCCGCAGGTTTTGAACAAGAGGACGATGGCTTCGCTACAAGTTTGTCGTGCAACCCAGATGTCACGATATTCCTGGAATCGACACGAAAACGACCTGAATCTGATCTTTCGGCCAAGGAACTCAGAAAATCATTTATGGTACATCAGTTTTTCGAGTTGCGGATGTCAGCCTTGCCTTGTCTTTTTTTTTTGTTTTCCCTCTAGTCATCCAAGGTGTCCAGCGTCACATTATCTTCTGTGCAGCCCGTGTCCAAGGAAAGGACACTCGATGAAGAGTCGGACGACGAACGGTATGCTTTCCCTTTCTAAGGTGTATTCGCAGGATCTGATCTTCTGCAAGTACGAATGCCCAGAACGACGCGCTCCTCCATCGCTTGGTGCACACCAAACTGCTCTCAGGATCTCTTAATCCGGAACTTGCCCTTAATCATGCTCAGAGGGGGAGGGCGTTGGCTGGCCGTGTCTTAGAGTTGGCAGGAGAGGCTGAGCTCGGTAGAGGCGAATGCACGTTTCGCCAAGAGCAGCGCAATAAAGCAGCAAAGCGTGTACGGGAGGGCTTGAATCGCAAACAAAGGGAACAAGGGCAAAGTGTTCTCGACGAGGTACTGATTACAATGGTCCATTTGACGCTTCATTGATATTGTTGCAGGCTAAAAACCTTGGTAATTACCATCCAGCCCTCAAGCGACTTTATGGCTTGAACGCATCTTCCACACCAAAACAGAAGCGAGCCCGAGGTCTGAGAATGGGCGTTGGGAAATTTATTGGAGGAACCCTCAGACTCAGTCGAGAAGAAATCGCCTCAGTTGCAGGAGCAGAGAAACGATCACGAAACGATGGTCGTCGGGAAATGCCTCGACGGCGATGATAGAGAATGACACTGGCATTAGGCGATCTAGCCTCACTGTTCCATGACAATCGGCTGCATGATAGTACACTAGAATCTTAGGACAGCATGATAACACACAACCATGGATATTCTCGAATAAATATATCGGTACCTTCATAGATGAAGTGCCTGTAACTCGCTACTAATATCAGCCTCGCCTTCCTGGTGCCGTACGGAAGCATGTGAGGCTGCATAATCTGACCGCCTGTCGTCAGAAATTGAGCTTCGCGTGTCTTTAGTTCAGGTAACACAAGGGAAAGACGTGGAGCTTACTACTGCTCAGACGGTCTCTCTAAAGCTAAGTAGCCCGAGTGGCTGTGTGACCTATGCGATGCTCGAGATGACACTCTACTTGGGGCATGCATTTCCAATCTCCCGTAGGGCTTGGGGTCCGCGTGCTCTCTGTATCCACCGTGCTCTCTGTAACCTCTGTAGTCGTTGATCAAGCTGGGATCCCTATTGCTTCTGTATTCCCTGCGTTCGCTATCGCTGAGGTGGACAGCGTAACCTTGGTACCGTTGGTCTCGGCGATCACGCCAGTCTCTTTCTCTGTTATAGTCTGGATAGTCAGTGTAACCTCGGCGCCGATGATCTCGTTGGCCATGCCAGTCCCTTTCTCTGTAATCGCGATACTCTCTATCATCTGGGTAATAATCTTGACTCCACCTATACGAGGGATCAGAGTGGTAGCTGTTGTACATGTAATTCCTATCACGTCTAGAAGCATTTTCAGAAGGTAATCAAACTATGTGGGGGTATCTTACCTGGGCTGGCCGGAAGAGGGGTAAGCATCGATTCGGACAATTTGAGGTTCGTTATGCCCTCGGTGAGACCCTCTGTTGTGGCCATCATATCTACCCACGCATTTGAGGCTGTGATGGCGCGCAAAACAATTCACCTACCGATACAATTCTCTCCCGTGCTCATCCTGAACTATGTATGGACCTGGACGTGGCGGCCGTGACCTTCCGCTAGAGTCCCCGACTCTGAGAAGAAAAACGTCATGATACAAGAGGTTAGCAGAGTGTAAGCACTACCTAGCTATCTCGTTTCCGTGTTCATCTTGAAATATCACATTCATTCCACCCGGAATGATGTAGTATATGGGGCCTTCTTTCTCGTAATCATTGGCACGGGCATATCTATCAAGATGGATTTCTGGATTATGGTGGGAATGGGCCTGCAAAAAAATCTCAGCCTTCGGCCTATGGGGAACATTAATGGCGAACGTGCGGCACTACCTCGTAGTAACGACTGCCGTAGATGTCCGTTGGTGACCTTGAACCTGGTACGTAATTCCCAGAGTAGTTACGCGGGAGCGGTGGTATCTAGAAGTTGTTGTTCAGAGTCATTCACACTGATGGGTAATAATACTGCACGGACCACTCTCTCACTCGGATGCATTGAAGGCGAGGTATGCAAGGCTTCAATAGTATGATCGCTTCCGGAAGCAGAGGACCTGCTAGGGGAAGGACTCATTACTATAGGTTCTTCGGAAATGCCCCCACGACCGCTATGGAACGAGCCCGTGCGCTGTCGGGGGCGATCCAATAGCCTTGGAACGTCATGCAGTCTTTCTGCATGCTCACGATGTTCGCGTTCCGATAACGTCTCTGAAACAGGACTTTCGATCGCTGGTACAAGAGAAGGCAAAGCCGGGGCGATCTTGGCAGGTCGCGCATTCAGGGTACCTCCCATCACGGCGTCTGGACTGTCCACTCGAATATAACCTTCATTATAGTCATCTGCGTCAGTCGGTGTACGTGACGGCAATGGGGTGAAGAGCTGGTCGTACAGGCTTGTCAGGAAAACTCAGAGATGTGGTGGATCAACACATCTGCTCACAGGTTCTCGTCTCTGCTGCTGATGGGTCAAAAAAAAATCTGTGCCTAGTTCTGTACATGACCTGCCTTTGTACTGGATCTCCTCAAGACCCGCGGCTGCGATGGATTTATGGGTTCTGGTTGGAAGTCGGCCGGTGGCGGATAACCCTGGGGGAAATCGGTATATACTGAGCCAGGATCTCCACGATGAGCGCGGCTGCGAGAACCAGAGAATGCTTTGAACATGTTGAAGGGCATCCTGAGCGTAAGTTGAGGCTCCAAACGACTTGATTTAAGGATTTATGGCAGGCCTACATGAGGCTGCCGTATGGCTGGCTACCATGCGCGACGAGTCCGACCAGTCGTCTTCGCGTCCCCCAGAACTAACGGAGCAACCCAACACGAGGCACCGATAAACGCTCATATGGTCACACACTCGCGATGAACGAACAGGTTGACATGCTCTCCACTACCGTACAGCATCGTTTCTACTGCGAAAACCATCAGACCACCGCATCAGCCCTAGCGCGAGATAGAGTTTGATGCTGAGCTTTCATAATAGACTTTAAAAGGTAACCAGTGCACGATTGATTCCATGTTCACTAACCGTATCATCCCAACGTCGAGTAGCTAGGGGACCAGACCGCTCAAAATGCCACTTCGGTGCTGAAGTTGCTTTACCTGCTCAAGAGCATGAGCGACTTTGCCAATCGCCTCGGCAGTCGCTGCCACACCCGACGGATCCAAGAGACTTGGACTAGCGCATGTCATAGTAAGTCTCTCGGAAAGCGCCCCGAGGGCCAACTCCAGCGCTTGGACAGACGCATCAAGAGGCACAGTAGTTGTCAGCCTAGCGGCGAACTGTCACTACGATAAGCATCGGCTTTGGATGGGTTATACAAATACCCACTAGTTGTGTACTTTGCAATTCAGAACATGCCCGGGAGGGAAGATCCGTGGACAACTGGTCACAGTGTCAAACAGAATTTCCATGACCATACTAGAGTTACCTTGGGAGTATGAGGAGGAGGATCGAGGGTGGGAAGCTGAATTGGCTGTGGACTGTTACGGGAAATAGCTTTTTCTCTGTCACATAGTTCTATCTGGTATGAGCCCCCGGTTGGCCTGTGTTCAGGTGCCGAGACTCCTGTAGATGCGGGGACAAGACGCTGCCATCCTTCCGAGTCCTCGGTAACGTATATGGTCCCACATATAACACACTCCTAGTCAGAAGATGTTACACATTACCAAGTTGCGCGAGATAACTACAGACCTTGCGAGGATCCTTGTCGACGCCCGTCTTTGGTGGTCTGACGAGCGGAACCCCATAACATCGGGTATTAAGGCACTCCTCTGCTAGCATCGCCCACCCTTTAAGCAGACGCTTCCCGATCTCTGTAGACGCTCGATCCGATTGCTGACGACGTCGAATCATGTCCTCGGTTTCAACTGGAGGAGCAAAGGTAGGAGAACTCAAGGTACTGGAGAGATCCGTTGGAGGGGTTGATGGCCGTGAAGCATGCGATGTAGAGGAGACAGTCGAGGACGATTGAGACTCCGTTCCACCAGTCCAGTGAGCTTTATCGTGGGGTAATCCTTCTAGCAACGCGACAACAGACAACCTACTCACTATTTAAAGGCCCATCGCAGTTTGCACAGTAGCGGACGGCAGGGTGTTGGCCCTCTGGCGACCTCAGTAACGGCACTCCTTTGCAAGAGGGGGCAGGACAAATACTATCTGTGAGCACCTGGGATAACACTGCCATAAGCAGAGTTCCTCTGAGAAGTAATGGCCATACCCATCCTCTCAACATGTACTCTCCAAGTTTGTTGGAGACATCGACGACGTTGCTCATAGTGGCGAGAGTTTGTAAATGATCCTGTGCTGGCACTGTGTTATTGAACACGTGACCGTCAGATGGCACAGAGTCGAGACACGTCTACGCTAGTCGCACTTTCTTGCGCGTCATGAAATGGCCAAGACATTGGCCAGTCTCGTTCGCGATTTATTTCCCAACAGTTCTTGACAAGTTTGCTCTCGCTCGAGCATCCGCCGCTGGAGCAACTGTATGGACCAATCAGCGGAAGGAGGTGTTCCGGTGCGTCCTTGATTTTGTTTGGAGACTCGCACGTAACACCTTGTAGAGATGCCACTCGGGATTTATGGTATCATGGTTTTAATAATTACATGTCGAGAGGTATGTTTTTTTTCAGTTATTGTTCGTTCATGGCCTTGTCTAAAGACCCTTACAGCTTTCCCCCTTGATGAGGTGACTTGGGTTCAATAACGCATCAACGACACGATATTAACCGACGCAAGCTCTCACCGCTTTCCTGTACAGGAAGAGGTCCAGATTGGGAGAACCCGTACGATTGTCTCGTTATGTGAGGAACAACGCTAACACTAAACTAGAGCGAATATAGCATTCAACGATGTTTCCGGAAATTTCTCCCTGACACTTGTTGACGTATTGGATACTCTAGTTGTGCTCGATGATCCGCCAGGTTTCCAAGACGCGGTCAAAAACGTGATCGACTGGGTTTCGTTTGATGTGAACACAAAGCCGCAAGTATTTGAAACCACGATTCGTGTCCTCGGTGGTCTTTTGTCTGGGCATATTTTTGCTAGTGAGCCAAAACAGCCATTTTATCTCCCATGGTATCGGGGGCAGCTCTTGAACATGGCCCACGACCTTGGTAAGCGACTGCTGCCTGCATTCGCGACACCGACTGGGGTACCGTATGCTAGAGTAAGTGCCGTTTATGTTAGCCAGACCCACAAATTTACATCTTCTCAGCTAAACCTACGGCACGGTGTCCAAAGGGGAGAATCCCTAGACACTTGTGGGTTGTTTCAATGTTTCAACGGCAATATCTCATTCCACGCAAGGTACCGCTGGAGCAGGTTCTTTGATACTAGAGTTTGCTACTCTTAGTAGACTAACTGGCGATGAGCGTTTTGAGAGAGCCGCTTACAAAGCATATTTTGCACTATGGAACCGCAAGTCAGACCTTGGTTTAGTGGGCAACACCATCAACATTTGGACCGGAGTCAGTTCCCTTGTTGTGCTCCTTCCTCCCCCCCACTACTTATTTTGGGCTAGTTATGGATACCACCAGATATCACTGGAATTGGTGCTGGCATAGACTCTTTCTATGAATACGCACTAAAATGGTACATTCTAAGTGGTGTGTTATCTCCCAAGGTTCACTATATTGATCCCTTTCCTTATTTCCTCGTCATAGGGGAAGTTGAATTTTTGGATGTCTGGCAAGAAGGGTACGCAGCGGTCATGCGACACGTGCGCTCTTTTGACGGTCACTGGGTAAGGCCATGGTCACCCCTCTTCCCGTTACCTACCGATGTCCTGGTTTCAGTACCGTATCGTCAACCCGCATACCGGAGACCAGGTATATTCAACCATCGATTCACTTTCTGCCTTCTGGCCAGGTTTGCAAGTCCTTGGCGGAGACCTTTCCAATGCCATCAAGTCTCATCTGACCTGTGAGTACCTGCATGGCGTCGTGTTCGGTTTTGGTCCAACCCATGCGCAGACTGGAACATATGGAGACGGCATTCAGGATTGCCTGAGGTGTGGGATGCACATGTTATGCAGGCGACATCCTTTCAATATCCCCTTCGCCCTGAATTCATTGAATCCACCTGGTACCTTTACAGGGTGAATGGCGGCGGTGACAATCTAATACGCTTTTGCTGATGGATTGACTAGGCCACCCGAGACACCTACTACCTTGACGTCGGAGAGCGCATTTTGAAAGATATCATTAGCAGAACGAAGGTAGAATGCGGACTTACCGGAATCAAAGACTTACGTACCAACGCAAGAGATGACAGGATGGAGTCATTCGTCCTTTCAGAGACCCTGAAGGTATTTTTCCCCCTTGTTACCAACGATGTCGGGAATGGATCTGATCTCGCGTCGTAGTACCTGTACCTCCTTTTTGACGAAGGGAATTACCTGAACAGTGACGATTCCAATTATGTGTTGAGCACAGAGGGTCATATTCTCTCCTTTCCAAGACATGCCCTCAAACCTATGTCGCCCGCACGTCGAAGGCTTCGTAGGGAGGAAACCCTTCAATGCCCTGCATACCATCCTTTCCATGGGTTTGTCCCAAGTGGTGTGGTGGGAGGTCTCACGCGTGGAGCAGGCTCACGCCCGGACGTTGACTATGCAAGAGAGTTGGTGGGACTGAAACCCCAACCGTTGGACGAGTACCATTGGTCGTCCGATGGCTGGTGCTCGTTACCTCAAGTAGATCCATTTGTGAGACTGCTTGCTTGGCTACTTGACGTCTGACTCTTGAACTGTGATAGACGTACGACTTTATCATGTCCCCAGGGGGACGCACAGTTACAGAGGACCCAAATCCTGGACACCAGAAGCTGCAACTTGTAGCGGACGGATTCTTGCTCCAAAACATTACTGGAATACGAGTTCACATTGTCAGCCGCCTCGACGGGAGGGGATATGACATCACTAAACGTGCGCGGATTTGTTTGCATTGTTAAGCTTGTCGCTCAGTTCTCTGGACTAGTCGGCCCACACTCTGTTCGAACTGGGCAGTTAGTCTATATCAGCGATATGGCACTACTTTTGTCCGAAGATGAATTTAAAATCCCACACGTTCCTGACGTCCGTCTGCGGATATTTCTGGACACCATAGATCCCATGGTTCCAACTCGCCCTGGGATGTTGGAAGTGAATGCAGATTTCCATGTGACTGCGCACACTGCTACATTTGGTGCGGACGTAACCAAGGCAGGGCACTTGAAATCGCTGGTATTTGGGCGCGCTGAGGGAGTTCGAATTCGGAAAGACAGCACGAACATGCTTGGGTGCCAGCCGTTTGATCAAGACTTTGCTGGCGATACCGTGTTCCTATGGAGGGGTGGCTGTACCTTTCTAGAAAAGCTCGTCTATGCTCGGGACGCAGGTGCATCGGGGATCATTGTTGTCAACACCGACGACACGCCTATCAATCCTTCGGCCACCCCATCCGAGGTAGCAGCAGCGGGCAGACTCGACGATGTTGCACTCGTATTGTTGCCACACCGGGCAGGAAAAAGCATTGCCGCCATGTTGGACGCATCTGGTATGTTTGGATATGGACATGTTTTATTTTCCATTGACCCAGAGGGATGGTCCGGTCAACCAAGGAGGGGAGACAGACGGGATGATCAGGGAAACGAGACGCCGCATGTACTGTACATCAACGGGCATCCGTTGCTGAACACCCGGTTGTTGGTATGATGATGCTATTTACTAGTCCAACTTCGACCCGGAGCCACTGCCGTTTTCGGACGAGATAATTCGCCTGCCCCACGACGCTTGTTTCTCTAATTCGAGCTTAAATGGCAAATAGATCTTTCGACCTCCACATTCAAAATCCGCTCTGCTCCGCAAGTCGCATGCCACGACGTTGGCCCTATCGTGTTGTGATCTGCACTACGGTCGTCCTAAACTGATCAGCGGACTTCTTCATCGCTCCTCGCGTACGTCGTCCATCGCACTTGGGGTTGGCATAACACCCATGAGCTGGGCACACAGCACCGTCGCTTCTGCCACAGCCAACAGGTACGCACGTCACGAAGACCATATCTACAAGAAGCCAACTTAAATACCTCAAGAAACATCTAGCAATAAGGATAGAATTCTGACACGCCTGACATGGCCTACTCCTGGATGATCGAATACACGGGGTCTTCAATGGTCCAGTTCTTCCGCAATGCAGATATTTCCACAATGAACAAGTACTCCAAGATATTCCCCCCTTGCATGCGGACGAGTGCACCTGCTGCACTGGCAGAACCGCCTGCGAAAGGGTGCAAGACTGAGCAACGAGACCAACGTAGGGACCGCAGGTGCACATACCAGTGGCGATGAGATCGTCAACGATGACGACGTTCTGTCCGTGCCGGATAGCACCGTCCTGCATCTCGAATGTGTCCTGCCGCGGAGAACGGGTCAAGGCCGGTATGCACGGGTACGTCTGACTCACGGTACCGTACTCCTTCTCGTACGATGTTTGCTTGCAGGCTCCGGGGAGCTTGCCCTTTTTCCTCACCGGCACGAAGGCCGCACCCAGCCGCAGCGCGATAAGTGGCCCGATAAGGAACCCTCTCGCGTCCAGGCCGACGACGACGTCCACCTTCTTGCGCACTGACTTGGGTATCGTGTGGGAGGTGATGTGATAGACAAAGTGGGTGATAAGCGTCTCAAAGGCGACGGGGTCGCGGAAGATAGGAAAGATGTCGAGGAACACCACACCCTGTCGGGCGGACGTTTCAATTAAAAAAAGAAAAAAAAGTGCATGAGAAGGACGGGATGAAACGAGGCATGGGAGACATACGGGCTTGGGGAAGTCTGTGTATCTGGTGAGGATGCTCTGTAAGAAATCAATGTCAGACATGGCGGACCCCGGGCTCAGACGGGCGGGGTGCTGGATGGGTATGCGAGTGCAGGGGAGAGAGAGAAAAATATTCCCAATTTGAGTTGGATCACTTCCGAATGCCGTGATTGTTGACCAAATTGTATCTTGCAGGATGACAAAGAAACAAGCGAGTACACGCCACGGCCCTTTTTACGTAATACCCGATGGACATCTCCACGTGGGTCCCGAAACGCGCAGCCATCACGTCAGCTGTCAATTCGGGCCACCGTCCGCGACAGAGTGTCCGAGGTCCCACTCGCGGCTCATCACACACGGTCGTACGCAAAAAGTAGAACGAGATCATGGACAGTACAAAGCTGCTTTACACAGTCTCCAGGATCTCGGGCTCCTTGAACTCCTTCACTGCCCGTGTGCCCGTCTCCTGTCAGGGGTCGTCAGTGCATGTTTGTCGACGGGCTCAAAAAAGAAGAAAACACCCACATCAGTCGACTCGCCGTGAAGCTCAAGTAGTTTCGAGACGTCGAATTTGGGTGCCTTGAGGATCTTTGCCTTGCGGACGTAGACGTTTTGTAGTGGGTAGATGTTGCGGGTGTGCTTCTCGATCTCACGGCCGATCGCCTCCGGCACAAACTTTTGCACTAACTCCTTCAAATCGCAGCTGGTCGCCTCCCGGGTCATGATCTCAAACATCTTCTTCCGAATCTCTCGGATTTGACTCGTCTGAGCATACGTGGTCTTGCGCACCTGGTTCGGTCGGCGCTTCGTAAAGGCGATGGCAAACAGGCGGAGAAGGTACCCGTCCGTGGTCTTGACATCGACATGCGCCTCGATCAACGTCTGCCACTTGCGAACAAGCGAACGGAGCTTGTCCGACGTAAAGTCCATGCCATGGAAGTTGGTGAGACAGCTCTTCCCCTGCACCTCGTCGATCCGTAGCTTTATTTTTCGGAACGACTGCTCCTCGTCCTTGTTGAGATCCGCGAGAGAGACCTCGATGATACGACCTTTTAGCGAGTCATTCGCATTCCCTGCAAAAACATGGTCAAGACAGGAACAGAGGCGAACCAAGGCAGACTCGTACTCAGTCCCTGCGATCGGTTGACAAGTGTCTTTCCGATGTTCTTGACCTCAAAGGTAGAGGGCGCCTTGATGTCGTACCAGTCTGAAGAAAAATGGGACGAAGCTCATACCGAACACGGACAGACATACCCTTGCGAGAGAACGGGTCGACGACCTTTTTCTTGATACCCTTCTTACCCTTGGAAAGACGCTTGTTCTGCAGAAATGTGAGACGACGGGAAGCTACGCGATCCGTGGACGTACTTTTCCTACAGCCATGACGGAGGACGAAGTAAACCGGTAGTTGGACTGGCTGTGGTGTGTGGTCGATGATGCGCCACCGTTTGTCCTGTGATGGCCCAGCGGTGGCTTGAACCTTGTTCATGTGCTGTTACAGTCATTCTCACGCCACTCCCCCACTGCGATGACCTTGTCCCGCCCACTGTTCGAGGCGGCGTGCAAAGCGTTTGTCCAACACCGACACGACTGGGTCTGGGTAGAATGTGCCGTGTCACCAGGATTTGGCTACATGCACCGAACGATCCCGCTTCAGAAGCAACTAGCCACCAGCGATCCCCCCGAGTTCGCCGATGATCTGGCAACTGCTGCACCTTCACCAGACCACCTCACCTGCCACCAGTCCGTCGTATTCTCTCCGGTTTTCCAAGTCCCGACCCTTTATTTCTCCGTGTATGATTCCAGTGCGTGGGACGCCTAGTTGCCGTTTCCTCGCTCCATCACACTCTCAGCCGGTTCACCCTTTGGTCTTTCGGATATCATGCACACCTCCTTGCTTCGCAGGCACGCTGTTGATGGCATGGCGGTGACTGCCTCTTCGATAGGCGACCCAGCCTCCAATTTTCCACTTATCTCATTCGGTGATCATCCTTGCCTCGGTTCCCAGTGTTGGTACCTGCATCCATGCGAGACAGGCCCTGCTGTTGAAGAGATGCTCGTAGCTTGGTCAGACGCGAGCCCGCAAGACTCGGCGCAACACGTGCGCTGGTTGGAAGCGTGGTTCTTGGTGCTCAGTGGTGTCGTAGACCTCGAGGGATGAGCTGGTCGTCGTGTACTTGTAGACTTGATCCCCGTGCAAGTGCAGTCCGAGTCCAACTTTACTTCATGACCTGATCACGGTTCAGTAGTCGTACGATCGCACGTTTGCCGTTATCTGTTCGCCATTGCCGGACGCTCGTGTCGTCGTACGTACGGCAATGAACTATTTCGCCTTGTCGCAACATGGGGAACGACAGTGCTCGAGGAGTGCGAGAACGGTCGCAAAACATCAAGGGGGTTGGGGAAGCTCACTATGGCGATCGTGGTGAACGAAAATGTTTCACCTCTTTGCAGAGGGTCAGAGGGGAAACAAGAGCCAGATTGTTTCGCCCCAGACAACGGCCTGGGAACGAATGGAACGTTCCCTCGGTTGCAGAGTGGGCCGATAATATTCTGCTCTCTTAAAGGCTGCTGATCCATGAGTCTGACAACGCGTCTCGTCTCTCTCTCTCGCCCTGTCCTGTCCTCATCCTTCTCTCGCACCATGGTACGTTCTCTCTCTCCCTCCCCTCCCAGTGACACTCCAACACACCATGTACAGTCCACCCACGAAGCTGTCATTGTCGCTGCATCCAGAACGCCAGTCGGATCGCTGAATGGATCGCTGAAGTCCTTGACTGCACCACAGCTCGGTGCGGTCGCCCTCAAGCATGCCTTTGAGCAATCAAAGGTCGACCCTGCAGAGGCAGAGGAAATCTACTTTGGCAATGTCGTCCAGGCCGGCGTTGGTCAATCTCCAGCCCGCCAGGTCGCTCTCAGTGCCGGCATGAAGACTTATTCGGATGCAACGACAATCAACAAGGTTTGTGCTAGCGGCCTCAAGTCCATCATGTTGGCTGCCCAGAGTATCGAGTCCGGTTACAAGACCGTCGTTGTCGCTGGTGGCATGGAGAGCATGAGTAATGCACCGTGCGTTGCATCTCTGTCTTTGTCTACCCCCACCGCCGCTCACTTGCGTACAAACAGCTTCCTGCTACCACGGACAAATACTGTCTTTGGCAAGTTTGAGACGAGAGACTCCCTCGAGACCGACGGTCTCTGGGACGTCTACAACAACTTTGCCATGGGAAACTGCGCTGAGGCTGCTGCCGAGAAGCATGGCATCACCAGAGAGTTGATGGACGCACGCGCCATAGCATCATACAAGCGCGCCGATCGGGCCTGGAAGGAGGGTGTCTTCGCCAACGAGATTGCTCCTGTAACCGTCAAGGGGAAGAAAGGTGATGCCATCGTGACGGAGGACGAGGAGTACAAGAAAGTCATCTTTGACAAGATCCCCTCACTCAAGTCTGCGTTCAAGCCTGGTGGTTCGATAACAGCAGCCAACTCATCCAGCTTGAATGACGGCGCTTCGGCATTGATCCTCACGTCCGCCGAGAAGGCCAGGGAACTCGGCGTCAAGCCTCTCGCCACGGTCGTCTGTATGTGTGATCCAATCCTTCTACACCCGATTGATTACTGATTATGGAGAGACAGCGTACGCTGATGCGGGTATCGACCCCATTGATTTCCCCATCGCTCCTACCATCGCTCTGCCTCTGGCTTTGAAGAGGGCTAACTTAACCACAGATGACATTGCACGATTCGAGATAAATGAGGCTTTCGCAGTGGTCGTCTGTCTCACAGAGAAGCTGCTTCAGATCGACCATGCGAAAATCAATGTGGATGGGTAAGCAACCGTGACAGCTTGTTCTACGGTTCTGGGCTAAGAGCTCATGTAGTGGTGCTGTCGCACTTGGCCATGCGATCGGAAATTCGGGGGCTCGCATTGTTGTCTCACTCATACACGGCCTGAAAACTGGCGAATACGGTGCAGCTGGTATTTGCAATGGTGTAAGTCGGCTTGCTCCATCTTAGCCAGTCTCTGAGGTCTCGTTCCCAGGGTGGTGCTGCATCGGCTCTTGTGATCCAGAAGCTGTGAAGGGGAATGTGCCTAGCATCGTACGACATTTCATGAATAATCACATTTTCATTTTTCTCATCAGAACCTTCGCAAATTCATGGTTGTAATTTCCGTCGCCTTGTCCGAGTCATGTCAGGAAGGGTAGGGCCCTCAAGCCCCTTCTTGAGCCTTTGCTAGGTCCATGTGCTCACACCAAAATGTCTGCGCCATTATCTTTTGCTGGATTTCGTTGGGGTGCCCATTACTGTCAGTGGAAGTCCCCCTGCCCGTGTCGTTGATATGTCGTGTAAGATCGCAACCACGAGCGCTCAAGAGGCGTGTTAACGTGATGTACCTACGTTCCTGGTGTCTTCTGAGCCTGATGCGTTGAAGAGGTTCAACGAACTCTCGGCTTCCCAAATATTATGGAAAGAGACTCGACCCAGGCCCTCTTGATACAATAAATGCGCGCCGACAGTTTGCTTCACTCTCGTACGTCCTCTCCTGTGCTTGCCGCGCGATCTCTGTTCGCAAGCACTGCCCTACTTACGTCTAGTGACAGGACCGCCCTGAACTATGCTATGCAAGAGTCAAGATGACGTATGGGATACAACTAGTCTCATACCAGGCTTTCATGTCACAGTTTCCTGTCGTGGGCTGGATGAATCGAACCATCACGGGTGTTGCCTTCGTGGCTTATCTCCCCTGCTGGTGTTGCGGCCTTTTGTCTTGGTAAAAGCTGCTCATCCTGTCTGAGCTTCCGTCTGACGGATGGCAAGACCGTTTCCTGCCGTGGTCACTCCCAAGGCTGAGATCGGCCAAGTATCTGAGCAATGATGTCGTCTGTCAGTCAATAATTGATCACGGATAGTGTCCAAGGTGCCACCGTCGTGCTCTGGGGAACACCGCTCATGCTGCACGTGTCTCCCAGCGACTTCGGGGCTTTCGTTTGTTTCTGGGTGTGTTGATTTACTGTCATCTCCATCACTGCAGATTTAAATTGTCCAAGGCACGTAATCTCGCGTGCCCCCTGCTTTGGATGAGCAGAATCCCAAAGCTTTGAGTATGCCATTCCATGACGCGTCTAGGCCCCTATGACTTTATAATTTTTTGGCATGGTCAGGCTACTACACTCTAACTCTGCAGGCACTTGTTGCTCTCACCGAACTACCCCACAGCAGGGCTTTCCCATTCTTTGAGGGGTAGGTGACTGTTGTCAAAGTCACCATTTCCTCATTAGGCGGAGAGGAGCGAATCGTTACTTCGGAATGTATCCATAATAATCCAGGAGGAATTGAAAACAAGACCATCGGGTACGAACAGATCAAGATGATCCTTACTGCCACTAGTGCTTGTGGATGGCGTTGTCAATGTGTTGTATACGATAGACACTCTCCCAATGGTATGCTGGTGTCTGTAGGGTGCTACCACATGGTCGATCTTGATAGAATGCTGGCTGTATAACATTTTCATCAAAACGCTTCGGATATGCGCGTGTCACTACAGGACCAAGAGTCGACTCGGGAATTGAATCGACAGGCCACCATCACGACAACCCGTGGGTATCGTCTTGTCCATAATGGTCTTGTTTTTCAGACAAGGCGCAGTATATGCATCTTTCATCAAACAGTGGATGACACCTATCATCACCGCTCTATTGCCCGCTGTCGTTGGTGCAAGTGGGCAACGTTATGCTAGCCGGTCTTGCTCTGATGCTATTTGCCTATGTGGCTGAACCAGGGGACATCGAGCGCAAGGGGGGGTGCACTTTCGTGCGGCACAAAACGAGTCCTTGTTCTTCCTTCATCACACGTTTGTATCCTTGATGGGAACATGCCGTCCGCGCTTCAGTAACCCAAGCGAACATGCCAAAAAAAGTCGGTGACCCACTTCTTTCCCGTCCATTCTGATGCCCTTATCTCTAGATGGCAGTCTGACGGGTGTTTTTCTTTCCCTCTCAGCTCTCAGAGAGAGCTCGTCCTTCGAATGCACGGCCGTGTCGGCTGGCGATTCGTGCACCGGCTGCACACGATGATTCGAGACTTGGGAACTCTGTTCGTTGGTCTTATGGCATTCGTTCATCAGTGACGTTCGTCATCCTCGCTATGAAACCTTGATCACAACGTGAACTCCACGAGGTCCGAGGTATCGTGGATTGAGCATACATAATGCATTCTCGCCATCACCATTAGACAACACATTTTCACCAGCCACTTAACCCAGCCCTCCACACTCGTTCACTTCAGCTTTCGTCTGCAACCCAAGTGGCTGAGTCACTACTCAACGAGGCTCAGGAATATGCCCTACCTTGGACAGTCTTCAGATATGCACGGACGAGGCTCGGTGCATCCTCCATAAGCGATTCCTCGGGTTCCCATGTAGCCTCTTCTTCGGGGTACCCTTCCCAGAAGACATAAAGTTCTCGCACACCATTCACCACCTGATGGCCCTTGATAGCCTGTACAACGAACTTTTCCAGAATCTCCACCTCTGGCCCTTCTTGAGATTTGATGCGAAGAGCGTACCTGGATTCGTTTGACCAGGCCCTCGGGAGTCGTGGCTTCCCCAGTTTCCTATTCGGCTCGAATGGACGACCGAGAGATATGTTGGTGCACTTGCGGACGTATTTGTCCAATTCACATAGCGTGTGCTCGATGTCACATAGCATCATGGGAAGGTGATTGGGACCAAGGCCGTTGAACTCGATACCCAAACGCTCAAAGTGTTTGTACTGGGTGATCTGCATCCATCGAACAATGTCAACTTCCACCGAGCGAGGGATTGTTTCGCTGAAGCACCTCTGTAGCCCTCTCCTTGACCCGATACCAATCACAACGAAGTCATACTCGGAAAAATTAATGACGTCGGAATAGGACAAGTTCAGAATAAGCTGATAAGCGGTAAAATCGCCCATGCTTTTGAACGTCCGCAGATACTCGAAGACATCCGCCAAATATTTTGCGTCTTGCAGCTGGGCGGGCAATTCTCGCATCAGGACCTCCAGGAACGCCAGGTGATTCATGAAATTCTCCGTGAAGCCCAGCTCGGGTGCTGGTTTCTGGTACGATCCCGTGTAGATGGCGACCCCCTTGTCGTACAACCTGCGGAGGACCCTCTCGTAATTGGACCGCCTGTAGTCCTTCCATGTGAAGGGCTTGATTTTGTTGCGCAAGGTCTCGTACGTTCTAATGCTGGTGTACATGCTGAAGAGCACGATGCGAAACGTGATTTCCTCGTGTAACTGCGAACCCTTTTCGATGACTTCCGCGACGATATACTGACTGACACGGTCAAGCACCCGGAATGTATTGCAAAACTTGTGGTGTGCAAGAATGGGATCCGTCGTCCAGCTATCACGACGTGTCAGAGTTGAAAGGTGTGGCTCTTGGCTAAAGTGCCATACTCACGGAGGAGGGTGATCCGCACGACGCTTTTCAGCGATGGCATGTCTCTCGGCTGCTAGGCGCCAAAAGGTGTCGAACACCGGTGTTAGCCTGTATTCTACTTCACGGAGAGTGATTGTCACGGGAGGCGGGGCCGCGCTGGCATAATGGATTTTAGAACGTGTCTTGGGACGTTTGGTGGATCTGGACGTGCTACCGTGTTCGAGGGCAGTAGAATTGCGTTTCATGGACGCTGCGACCATTTAGAACCTATATGGATGGGTTCAGTTAGCTAGACTGCGCGTACAGATGTGCAGACAATCCTACAGAACGGGTCGTCTGAACGCTTGACAAAAATAAAGGTCGTACTAAGCGAAACGCGGCGCGATGCAACATACAAGCATCTGTACGTAACATGGCTGCAGGTGTTGGCATGCACCAGAACCTGCCTGACTTGAGATAGGAACCACCAGCCAGCGACGAGCAGAATGAACGGTCGAGATAGGCTTCGACTCGTCCAACGTTACGTGGAACGACAGAAAGCCTACTTACCCACGTATACCACCGAGCACCCGTGGAACGAACGCCATGGGACGCCATCCAAGTCGCTGTGTAGCGACGGTAGATTTGGGTTCGACACCCCCGTTCTCCGTCCACGGCAAGTGTCTATGAAGAAAGCCCAGCAAGCGGGACGTCGCAAGTCACGGGCGCGCGGGTCATCCCCCAACCTGGGTTCTGCACCACCGTCCGCTCCGTCTGGAGAGACACGCTCGAAAATTCAGGATCCCGCTCCGAGCAAGAAGGACAAGGCGAGATCCAAACGAAAGAAGGCCTCATCCCAAACCGACACCGATGATGAACATACGGCGAGTAGGTCATCCTCACGCGCTTACTCTGGGTCACCGACGCAACGCACGCAGGACTAGCGGACCGCCGGGAGCGCAAGAGGAACAAGCGCGCCATCGTAAATCCGCCACAGCAGCAGGACGACGACACGTCCGTTGGCGCCTCAAAAAGAGGCAGAGCGAACGGCAAGAGAGTAAAGAAGCCCGCCGCGTTGGCGCTGTTGTACGGGTTTTCCGCTACGAACGTCACAAAGAACAGGCTCACGGTTGGTTGTCCATGGATGTCGCATTCCATACTCTTATGGACTCGTAGCTAAAGCCGGCGCCCTTCCTTGGTGTCTTCAGCAAGGGTAGAGCATCAGCGAAAAAGGTAACCGCAACGAGCAAGCGTTGTAAGTATCCTATCACCATCGTGGCCGAGGACGCAGCGCTTAGAAACTCAGCACCGAAGAACATGTTTTTCTCCGAATCCGCGTTTTTAAACAAGCCAAGTGAGCAGGTCGCTGACCAGTCAAACATCGACAACGATTCGGAAGATGGCTTGACTCCCTCGATTTCTGAGCACCCTATTCCCCAGGTTAATCGTGTCACGGATCGCACAAAGGAGGATCGAGGCAAGCTTACCAAAGCCTCCGCTGTCAAAACGTCACAACTATCGACTCGAACAGCAGCCGAATCAGAGGTTTGGGACATCGAACTGCAAAGCAAACTTCCTTCCTCTGCACGGGGTGTTTCGAGCGAACCTGGAACGAAAGATTCTGCTCCCGTCGTCCTCGACCCCCGTAGGGCAGAGTGGGCTGCTTCTATGAATGCGACAGGAGAACACGAGGGAGGCCGTAGGGAAGACCAGACACCGAGCTTGTCTATCAGACAAAGTCGGTCAAGAGAACACCCCATGGTCTGCAGTTCCCCGCTAGTCATGTTGGACGGACACGACGAGCTCGGCATTCCCCATGCCGTGGACGTTTCATCGGTCCATCCTTCCCACTCAGCATCTCAGGTAGGGCGCCGTGCTACTGACACCCGACCATTGGACCTGCACCTAGTAGCATCCAAGTATTTCACTGAACCCAGGCCAGTCGCAGTCCAAGAGTTTACCCCAGGCGACACGCAGACCTCGCGATGGAATGATGACATCAACGCACTCGGTTTCCAAACTTTGGGTCAAGCCGTCGAGGACGTCGCTTTGAGTGTGGAGACGAATCGCCAGGTGGCTTCGCCGGTCAACTCGCTGATAAGTGTTCCGCAGCCCATGGGGGAGCTCCACACCCGGTGCGACATTGATCCACTCGAGTTCCCGAGTGACGTTTCCCCGTATGACGATCGCTATGCACGCGTGGATATATTGGATGTACCCTGCGAACCCCTGGGAGAAACTTATCACGGCTATCCCGAATGTTCAGTCGTGCAGATGCAAGGTGATCGGACCATCAGTGCGATGGAATATCATCATCCCCACCAAGGCACGACCTGCGATTGGTGCCAAGCCTGGTGTCCCTCGGCTGATGTAGCCAATGATAACGTAGAGGATGTTCCCATGATGGATTTCGAAGTCCCTTACGATCAATTGGCGCGGGAATACGAAGACGACCCAGGAAGCTGGGAATCAGTTGTCGAACCTTGTTTTTTCGAGGCGCGAGGCGAGTACGATCCTGGAGAAGGATATCATTCTCCGCAGTGGTTTTGTGCGGCCGAGACTGGACAGGGTTTTCCCGCATACGAGGATGAAGTTGTCGATGGGTCGACTTGTTATAGCGGAGAAAGCTTGCGCGATGAGGAGAGACCAGGCTTTTCGGAGGGGCGAGCACTGTTGCTTGGTGTCTCGGAAGGGCTACGGTCAGTTGGGTTGTCAGGACTGACTCAAGCAGAGATGGACGTGGCAAGGCGACTGCGGGATCATTGGCGCCCACTGCGGCCTTGAAGGACGAGCAGTCATGAATTGGCGGGGCATGGGTATGGTACAGCGTAGCAAATCAGACAGCAAGCTAGATATAAATGGCTACATTCTGTGGATGACCCTTCCGTGATGGTCGATTTCTCTGCCGTGCTCATCGACATAGCGCCTGTTGTCAACGGCACCAAAGAACCAGGGCCCCGTGCGGGTGGAATTGTTCCTATGTAGTCTGGTATCATCTCTGAAGCCAGAGAAGGAATTGAAGGAGTTGTGACGCCTCCGATGTTCGTCTCCATGGGAATGGTGATGAGAATGACCGTCGGGTTGATCCATGCCAAAGAAGTGACGGATGCGATCGCCCACAGAGGGGGTGCGTTCGCGCGGAGTGTGGTAGCCGTGGCCGTAGGAGTGGGAGGGAGTATAGGAGTAGTGGGAATGCGAGGTGTGGGGATGGTGGGGGGCATGGTGGGAAGAATGCGAGCGGTGGTGATGGGACGAATGCGAGGGGTGACGGTGAGACGAGTGAGAGCGATGCTGATGATCGGGATGGTGATAACCGGATTCCTGTTCAAGGGGGTGAGGAGGCATGCAAGACAAGGGAGACGAGACATACGCTGTGGGCGTAGACTACGTTGGGTGGATAGGCGACATGGTCGTGGTGACCAGAGTGGCTATGGGAGCGATGGTGGGAGTGTCTGCTGGTGCTCCTCGAACGGTGAGCGGGCACAGCGAGATACTGAGGGGGTACGGGGGAGTAGGTGGGGTGCGAAGAGGGGGAGTAGGAGGAGTATGATGGAAAGGGATAAGCCATGGCGCGTGAAAAAAGCGCCAGTGACACGACGATATATAATCTGAGTCGGATCGGGTTTCGGATCCAACCTGTGTCCCCCCCGCACGATGAGTCGACTGGGTTGGTCCCGCCTCTTCGTCCGTCTCCAGCACGACAAGACCCCCGTCGCCGGACCCCCCGTCCCCTCTCGCCCCCCTCCGTCCTACACTGCGCCCCCATTCCACACCCATGCCTTCTTTCGAGCTCTCGAGCGCTCGTTCCCGGTACCCACCGCCCGCAGCCTCATGCG
>JBBPKN010000494.1:0-38055 GCA_038089275.1 Pulveroboletus cf. rosaemariae
ACCAAATGCTTTGATCATTGGACCAATAGAAAGCCAAGAGCAAGTACTGCATTTTATACACTTATAGCCTAGCATGATAATTAGTAGTTATTGATAGCCATTGCATTTAGTGCAAAACATGCAAACATTGGGACAGTTTTTTGAGCCACTATATATATATGAAATCTTACTCTTTGATTCAAAAGTGAAAAAAACTAATGCAATAAGGTAAACTGTTTTGTAATGGCCATATCTCAGCAGCCCCTGAGTGGAATCACATGACCTAGAAGGCAATTATGTAGCCAAGAGCATGTACAATAATTTGTTTCTCCAACACTAAGTAAAATTCCCACATGTTATTGCAGTATACTTCCCACACTGGATTGAAATTAAACATTGCAATAGTTTTTTCAGTCACTATACAAGGGCAAGCAAGTTCTTGAGCAGGTTAAATGGGATGCACTGGCATTATGGTGATGGCCATCATAACACTTCTTTCATGATTGATTACATATGAGTGAAGTGGCCTTCCAATTGCTGTTGAGGTAGTAACTCCTATTAGCTGTAAGTTCCCTTGTCCTTCTAGCTCCCTGTCAGTATGAATTTGGGTAGAACTCGAGAGCCCAGGCTGTTCCTCAATTCTCATAGCTGCAAGTTGGGAGGGCTGGGCACACTCAACCAAGTGCGCCTTGCAAGGTTCTCGTGTGCATTCGAGCTGCGTTCCAGGGCAAGTATTCATTAATAGCGCTGCGTTGCTATCGGGTACGGCGTGGTTCCACAGGGACCTTCACTATGGCATTTCGTTGTCGGTCCATTTAGTTTGTTACAGTTATTCGGTCAGCTATTGGTCGTCTCTCGTTCTAAAGTTGAAGGGTAGGTCGGAGTGTGACCGGGAGTTGTTCTTCGCAGGATGACAAGCACCCTTTCCCAAAGACTTGTTTTCGTTCCGGGGCTTCTTCCTACATCTTATTGAATACTATCTGTCCAGCTCTCAGTGAGGTGAGACGCTTAAATCCTTGATTGCCAACACCCTATATGCTGTACCAGGTGTAAGGCTGGGTGAGATTGATTCTAGCACTAAACCCCCTCATCGTCATCATCATCACCCGAAACCTCTGCATTCTCCTGCCCGACCTTAGCCATGAGTTGCGCTAAATCTTGTTCTTCTGTTTCTGAAACCGCTTTCGGCTGCGACGGGACTTATCCTCATGCACTGTTCGAGAAGATGCACCAATGACTTACTTTCATCTTCACTACCAATGCACCCCCTTGGGACTGAATTGAACCCTGAATAGATTCGATAGCGCGCTCGAGGCGGTCGATTGCAACAAACTGTAAATCATGGCAGGGATGTCATCGGCACTTAGGAGCTCTCGTCCTCTCTTTCATTCGCATAGATTGCCCACCTTGTCTGTTGCATTCGTGCTCAACACATACAATGGCGGAGCGACTAGCTTGGCTTTGATTGGAACAGTCTCGTTACTCTCTTTCTCTCCTGCCCTTAGTGCCCTTTTTATTGCGTCGATTCCAGCAGGCGTGTAGCACGTCAACTCAATGTCCGCCCGAAGCTTGATGGGCTGGGGCGTAAGTCGTCGAGCAATCGTGCTTGTGAGCGCAGCAATAGTAGCAGGACTGGGCGGGTTGGCGAGTGAAGAGAAGACGGTGTCTTGTTCGCTACAGTCGTAAATTGACCATAATCAGCATACAAGAGAACGAGCGAAAAAGAATGCACCCACGTGAGTGCCAACTTGAATGCATCATACGGATGCCCATAGACCTTCCCGAGCGGCCAAGCAACCTGCTCGTACAGCTTTTCCAACCGAGCTTCCTCACTCGACCCACTAGGAACTTCTTCTGCACCCACACTTTCTTCCTCAGTGGGGGCTCTATTTTCGACAGAGGGTACTTTCGATGCAACGTGTCGCATAATGGATGCCACTGCTTTGGATTTCATATACCGTTCTTCGCATTTGGTGATGTCTTCAGGCGAAACACGGCGTTTCGAGAGATCAATATAGCCTAGCGAATGGTTCAGATAGCGTCAACTGTGTTCGAAGTTTTTGAATCGCATGTGTGCGTTCCGATATACCTTTCTCGCGATCTACCCTCAATACGACAACGACTTCGTTCCTGCCAACTCTGATCAGTTTTTGAATGGATCTTATCCGCCGTCTCGAGAGCTCAGAGAGTAAGATCATTCCCTCGATGTTGTCGTATTCTAGCTGTCCTCGGGATGTCCATCGACCGTCCATCCGTGCGCTGAGATAGCAAGACTCACTAGCTTCACATAAGCACCCATCTCTGCGATCTGACGGACCTGCACCATGACAAGTTCGTCGACCTCTGGATATCGCTGTTCGTAGTATCGCATGGCTTTAATTTTCCCTGCCTGACCTGGGTGACTAGGGACTTGGCAGTCGAGCTCGTTCACGGTGATGGAGACTGGCAAGCAAAGTAGGTGGTTACGTAACACTGCGCCAACTATCCCGCCACAGACCAGACTCTATCGAAAGGGACGGCTGGACAGAGGATACACGGACACAGACTCTTATTCTTCATCTCCTTCCCCGGATACTGACGCATAATCGAGATCAAATAGAGCATGGTTAGGATTCGGGACCAAGAGGTCCTCCGTGCCCCTCGACGCAAACTCTGCATGAGGATGAACAATCCTGATCATCCATGAATCATGCCCGAACGTGGTAAACAAACCTTTGTCCTTGTCTTTGCGCGACTCTTCATAACGATTCTCGAGTTCGGCGAGGATTGCGTCCTGCATCAGGGCGACTTCCTCTGCTGACTTGCACGCTTTGTATTTCTCCAAATACACCCTGAATGGGAAACACTCATCAAATCTAGCTGTGCGATATGAAAAGCGGCTACACTCGCCCGTTGACCTTCCAGAATGTGTCTCCCCAGCCGAACCCACTTAGAATGGTCTCTGCGTATTGGTCGAATCCGGTGATATAGAAGGCGGCAGCCAGAGCTTCCACACAATTGAGTCTCCATGGTTTACCGTAATTCGTTGAGTTGGTGGCAAGGAGATATGGTACTGGACCAAGATGTGAGCTCATAAAACGCTACATGGCACAGACATACGCAAGCGCTCGTGGGGACTCGCTATCTTTGAAAATGGCACATCGCCTAGACGTGCCCACGAACACTCGACGACCGCAAGCCCATCTTTAGCTATGATGTCTCTATCAGCCGGACTTACGACGGAAGCCCCACTGGGTCTTGAACGGAATAGACGAAAGTCGTGAACACGAGCTGTCTCACCCGCCACACGCACAGCGACTCACGATAAGACGATACCGCGAAAACGCAGTCCGACTTTGAGTTCCTTGATAAGACCAAGTCTGGCAAGCTTCTTCCCGGAGCATCTACGCGGGTCACAGTGGCCAAAGTCCTTCCGTGTGGTCAGGAGCAGAAGGGAGTCACATTTGATCTTGATCCTCACCCACATAGCTACAGGGACGTCGATTTTGTTTGGACGAGGGGCTGGCTGATCGTCGATGCGATCATCCTCGTGCTCCCTCACCAGGCCGTCGGGCTTCATATCAATATGGACATCGTATCCACCTCTTTCTCCTTGGCTGGTACGTGAATGTCGTGCTCCCCGCTTTGAATATGAGCCTTGTTTCTTGGATCTCTTTCCCATTTGTTGAATGGCTTCAACTATTTAACCCCCCTCTATCGTCAAATTGCGACCCCCCTTTGTTTCCAGACACGAAACCCTAACCCAACAACACGTGTTTTGCGTCTGGCAGACTTTCTGGCTCGTTTGGTTGTCGTCGTCGCCGTCGTCCAGCATGTCATCCTCGTCACCCATGGCGACGAACAACCCTCCTCCGCCAGGAATACCAGAAGCATCGCGTCTGTCCACGCATACCTGGCAAAATGACCTGCTCGAACTCTTCCACAATGCCAAGGATCGCTTTCCGGATGTTGTATGGGAATTGCATCCAGACGGTGATCATGATTCTACAGAGGAGGTATGGGGCCACAAAGGTATGCATGGTCATCGCGAGCATCGTCCCTAGCTGACCCTCTCCTAGCGATCGTATACGCGCGTGCCCCGCCCTCGTTTCAGGCGCGCTACTTCTCCTTTCGCCCTCCGCCCATCACGTCTCCAACACCGTATCCTTCTTCCCCCTCTCCAGCCCCTGCGCAGTCCTCGGCATCGCTGACTTTGACTCTGGATTATGCTCACAACTCACGTTCTCCTTCTCCATATCGTTCCTCATCCCCATCCCCATCTACCAATCAAGGTGGCATCCTCCGTCTTCCCCAACAAACCTCCCCCGCCCTCTTCTCTAATGAGCTAGAATATCTTTACACAGGAAAAGGTCTAGGAGAAGCCTTTGAGTTTCTTTTTGATACTTCGGAATCTCGTGAACTCGTCGACGCTGAGGAGAACCGTGTCGACAAGCTCCGTAAAGACCTGGTCTATATGTGGCGTTCTCGTCTCTACTCTGATATCCGCATCTCCCTTACCGGTACATTTTCATCATCGAACCCGGAGCATACAACTGCAATTTTCTCCTCTCACCGCTTCATTCTGGTATCTCGTTCCCCGTACTTCCGAGCCCAGCTCCTCAATTGGGGTCCTAAAGCTACGATTACAGCTGGGTCATCTGCACTGAGTGAACCACTAACAGTTACACTCCCCTCTCCGCCATTCACACCCGCATCTCTCCACTTCACCCTGGGTTACATTTATACTGGCACCCTTGTTTTCTCTCATCGGACATATGACCTCGATACCGCATTTGCGATTCTCCGATCGGCGAACTATCTCTCACTCCTTCAGCTCTACAACGAGATCCAGGCCCGCATCGTTTACGAAATGCTTCATGGTCTCTATCATGCATTCCTTGAATTCGATGAGTACGAGCGCATCACCAACGCCAAGTGGGGTATTGGCGGATGTCGATGTCGTCAATGCGCGCGTAGAGTTCCACGCGTGCTCGAATTTGCGCTTGCTGATGACGTGGCTAACAATTACCTTGAACGAGGCGCCAGACGTGCACTCGTAGGTCTCTTTGGGGAAGGCTGGTGTAACGCTGAATTCGCCGCTCTACCTCAGAAAATACGGGACAGCGTCGTCAAGGGTGTTGGTAAACGTACGACACCTGCCAACGTTTTCCCCCTGCTGTTCGCTGCTCAACACGCGATGAAGAAGTTAGATGCCGCTATTGATGCATGGGCGGATGTATCGAAGGAGATGATATTGACGGCACAAAAGACGATCGACGAGTGTCTCGTGAAGGAGAGTGAGACATGCTTTGAGCAGGTAGAATGGGTCGAAATGTTGGAAGGCGATGGAGTAGGGTTTGAAGATGGAGAGAGGGTAGGCTGGGTCATGGAGGCGCTCAAGAGGGGAATGAGTGAGCGCTACGCTGCGATCATCTATCAGGTGTGTCTATTGTTCCGTTGTGATTACTACGAACCTTCATCAATGCTTTGTATTTCACTACAGACGCTGGTGTCCAGCATACTACTACGCCCGCATCTTACGGAAACAGACGCAACAATGCTTTCGCAGACGTCACAGATACGTGCGCAAGTGGAAGAAGCCCGCGTTGATTTGGTGAGATGGATCAGAAAACGATGGATGGGGGTGCGCCAGGAAGGTGGTTTCGATGCTCTGGAGGGATGGTCGATCAAAGAAATCTCGCAAGGTGTGGCACATCCTCAACGTTTCGTCCATCTCTCATTGATCTTTTTTTCATTCATCCAATCTAAATTATCTTCGAATGACTACTTTCGTCCTTCCTAGAGATCGAAGTTCCTGTCGAAGATCTTATCTCTCCCGCACCACATCACACGCTCCGAAACCCTCACCTTTCTCGTGCTCTCCGCTCATCGCTGATCCGCGGGTCTGGCGACACAGACTCGGATTCAATCTCGGTTCACTCTCTGCGTGCTTCCGTTCTCTCGCGTACAGTCCCTGCCTCCAAGTCTCATGGCCAGGGTAGAGATGCGAACCTTGCAACTTCTGGTGGGTCGATACGGAGTGTCGCACGGAGTACAACCACCCTCACACCTACTGGCTCCGGGAGGGTACGCAATCACAGCACGATATCCCGTGCAAGCGAGAGACCCGACTCGAAACTCACACCGGATTCTGCAAGCGTCACGAGTGTACGATCTGGTGTGACAGACAAGGCTCGTTATCATGGTCTTGCAGCCGGACACCGGAAATCACCGTCAGCGAACACAACTACTACACGCCCAGCCGTTTCGATAGACGAACGCGAGCCACACGCAAGTGAAAAGGATGGCGAGGGGGACGACGATTTCGACACTTCAACGCCAACCCCGTCAGTTACGACCTCGAACGGTCGGCCTACTTTGTCTAAGATCATCACCAACAGTACCTCATCCATGCGATCCACAGGCCCGACATCCACCAAGCATCCTGTCCCCTCTGTCCGCTCCCGTCACTCCACAGTTGGTCGCTCCTCTCATCACCCGTCTCATCATCGCAATGGTCTGTCTAACCTCCGTATACCGTCTTCCGCACCGCGTCCAACCTCCAGCCTTTCTTCTGCGACATCTGACGCGTCTACCTTCCGCACCGCACCATCTGAGCTCATTACGCCGACATCAGCAGGTTCCAATGACACACGCTCCCGGAAAGCATCCGGTGGGTCCACGTTGTCGACCGTTAGCACGCGAACTGTTGGGACGACCGCCAAAAAGAGTACTACGTCTAGTGCAATAGGTACAGGGTCAGGAGGTATGTCAACGGTCCGATCCCGCGTTGCGTCTACTACCTCTACACGAACTCGTGTGCGGCATTCGGACAAGGATGCCACGAAGATCAGCCCCGCGTTGACTACGAAACGATCGCCGTCTGCAGGTCGTACGACACCCGTCGCACAGAAAAGGTCGTTGGGCAGAAACACCGTCGAAAAGAATGGATGTCAAATATCTTCCCCCGTTCCCACCCCGCGCATTGGTCGCGTGGAGATTGAAAAGGAGCGAGGGCTGAAGACTGATAACGACAAGGAAAATACGCCCTCATTTTTATCAGCTGAACTACCAGAAGAAAGTGATGACACGGAGACAAATCTGCACACAGTCTATACGGCACCGGAGGCCCCAGAGGCCCCAGAGCAGGGGGCGAATACCATTGTTACTCCCCCTCCCCTCGAAGAAGATCAAATTTCCGAAGACACCCTTGCCGGGCGAGAGAGCAGTGAAACAATCACCAACTCCGTGCAAACGCCAGAGACGAAATCCTCGCCTGAACTTACACTGACGGAATCAACTCTGGCGTCTGCAGTTCCCCCCGGGGCAACGCTTGACATTGGTATTCCGTGTATCATCTCTTCCAAGCGGAAACGATTCCGTGCGTTCGCGAGATATATCGGGGAAGTTCTTGGCGAGCGTGGACCTTGGGTTGGTGTTGAAGTACCTATCGACACCTGGGTCGGCGATGTCAGCGATGGTCGTGCGTGGTGCGACGGTTCATGGGGCGGCATTCGATACTTTGACATCGGAGGGAATGGCTCTGAATGGGAATTTGGTGTTGAAGATACTCGTGCACCACGGCGGCGCAAGGCGGAGTGGAGCAATGGCACATCGACACTCAAGGGACCAGGTGGTATGAAGAGAGAGGGAGACCACTTACACGTCGGGTTCGACAGGATGAAGCGGCTGCGGAGTGCGTCTCCTGTTGCAAGCGATATGTCGGCATCAGAGTCTATGGGGCTATTTGTGAGGCCACAGCAAGTGTTGTATGTGGTGGACGCTGTTGGCACAGATCTCTGAAGCAATCCACCTTATTTATGCGTCCTCATGTTGCTTCACATTCCTGACGACCGACGCGACTACTCCCTTTACCCGCTATGCTGTCTCCTTTTCCCTTCTTTGCGGATACCCGATGCGACCTTGTCATGAAAAATAGCCCATAGTATTCCCTCCATTCCCGTCGGGTTTGTCGCAGGTGCTAATTTCTCATACGAGACAAAGAAATTCATAATCGTTTGCATTCTTACTTTTTTTCGTTAGAAGGTTCGCATTGTTGTCTCTGTTATCCTCTTCCATTGACTGAACACTGTCTTCTATACCATCAAGGCTAGCAGATATTTTCTTATAGCACACCAACACTCGTTGAAATCTTTTTTTTTTCTTTTCCCTCTTCGGTCATTCTGTGCGCGCTAAAAACATAGTTGGACGCGAGTTTGAGGTCAGTGAAAGGTTCACCCCTGAATAAACGATACCTTCCTCCCCCTTCCCTTCCCTCTCTCTTAAAATCTCTTCTCCGTGGACTGTACCCGTGTTCCTCGACCAAGGACGTTTCTGCCTCTCGTTTCGTCTGTTCTCCATTGCTTGATCGCCTTCCCTCCTTCCTTTTTCGGTGTTGTAATTGCTGGATCGCAAATATATACAGCTAATCAATCCCGTCTGTGGCGCGCGCTGTAGCAGTGGGGGGGATTGACCGCTACGAATAGACTTGCTCATAATACACGGGGTAGTAATGCACGTTGGCTCATAACACATAGTGCCCAACCACGGGCGCAGGTAACGCTCGGTATGGAAGACCTGGAGTGGACTCGCAATCGTGATACCCTAGATGCATGGAATGAAACATTTGCCACCAGTGTTGCTTGAACACTCCAATCTGAACTAGGTGGGTTACGAGTGTACCGACCTCCCAGTCCCCTCTCTGGGACCCCGGCCCGTGTCGATTTAGCCGTCTCCACTACTGCGACAAGGCAAGGAACACGGGGTTGTCCCTTGTCCCTTGGCCTTTCAAACACCATCCCGAGCGTCGTGCAACCATGTTGGTCCAGTCAACTGGGGATCCTGGGAACCCCGTATGCGCAAACAAAAGGCATCTCAGATGCGCCTGCGTCTGGGATTACATTAACACTACGGAATGTCTGATCTAAGAGACAAGCTAACAAAGACATGGGAACGGAGTAACCTATGAAATTCTATGTAGTTAATAGTCGTCGACTGCGGCGTGGCATCGTGATGGTCAGACATACAGGGGATATCAACCAGCTGTTACAGCAAGAAATCAGGGAATGTAGGTTAGTTTTTTTTGTGATGTAAAGTATAAATCCGCGAGATGGCATGGCTTCGAATGTAATTATGCGTCAGGCTAATCTTGTGAGGCGAAGGCCATCATTGCTTGCCTCAGTTCACTGAGGTCCTCGTGCCCGTTAGTTCTTCGTGGCGCAAGGATATTGAGTGCGAGGCTCTTTAAGAGTCCGAATAATTCTGGATGTTTCTTTTTGATGTGACGCTTCAGAGCATCCTTGCGAGATAACCTGAGCAGATCATTCATCAACCCCCAGTCAACGATATACGTATAAAACCGAAACAAGGCTCACGGCCGGCAAAACTTTCCGAGGACAATGCAAATTCTGCAAAAATACTCTCCGCCAGTGTGCTTCTTCTCGTGATGCTTCCTTCGGCGAGGGAGGACCCACTTGTTGCACGGTTCGCAGTAATACTTCTCGTCTCCCTGGAGAGATTGGAGTGTCACACGACGAAAAAGTGACTGGGCTGCCAAGCTTCATGACCTACCATTTTCGTGCGTGTCTTCACATGGGGACGATTTTCCGGTATCACATTTTCTGGAGAGAGACCAGGGCTAGACTGAACCTTCCCTTGATCGTCTTGGAGAAACAGATCTGGTGCAGATGTGGCTGTATCAGGTCCCACGTTGGTCTGATGTTCCTCCCTGTGGAATGATACAAGTCCTTGAGAGAGTTCCACCGATTCAAGAATTTTACGGGCGATCTGGTCCCCTGCCTGCTGTTGACTTGATGTCACGGCGACCTCCGGCTGCATGAGCAGAGCCGACTGAAACGTGGCCGGGGCAGGATGTCGTCGTTGACTCAGAGCCATGGCAGTCCCTGGCTGCATTTGCAGGGCCGACTGCAACGTGAACGGCGCAGGAGCAGGTTGTCCTTGGAGACCATCATACGCTAGCGACAGGAAAGCGGCAGGAGCGCCTCCAGGGTACGTGTTCGGGAAAGGGTCAAACGATTGCTGGAAATCGCCACTATCGATAGGGAGCACCGACGGAATGAAGTTCGCCACGGAGTAGACGGTGCGTGAGTCTTGGGGGTTCGGCATCGAGGAGATACTACCCGTAGCATCCATGCCGGAGAACGAACGAAGTGCGCGAAGGGCGGTATTGGGCGGCAAGACGAAAGAGGGACGTGACGATTCCAGGGGTGGGTATATGTTAGAGTAGACCGGAGCCGCGTCAAGCGGGGCACTGGAGATAGCTTGGACATCTCTGAACGCGTCCAAACGCGCACGCGTGGAAGCCTCGGGAAACTGTGTGTACGACATGGTTAGGATGTATGTGACACGAGGGCTAACAAAACATCTCAAAGTTTCCGAAGACAAGCTGGAGAGGCGATGAGCAGAGAGAAACGTCAACGAGCGGGATTTATAGCTAGTATTGGAATCTGTGTTCAACACAGTCCAACTTTCATTGTTGCTCGTATGCGTCACGAACGCCACTTGTATATCAAAGCGGTCCAACGTCAGTTCTGGATATGGTCCTCTGGATTGGGTAAACATCAGTCTCCATCATAGCAATCTCAGCAAGTCCAACACGTGTCGTGTGATTGGAATTGCAACCCTTGTCCCAAGCGGCCTTCAAAATTCACCTCTGGAATTGCCCACATGTGTGGACTTACAATGAGTGGTGCATCAGAACAAAGCAATACCTTACCTCGGGAATTGGCCAATATCGACAAGTCATTCCCATCACCGGACTGATAACACACACTTCCATGTTCCTTCAGAAATCAAAGCCAAGGATTGTATTGGAGCACGTTTCATATACAAGATCCGTTGATGTACGTTTGTGGACTGGTTGAAAGTAGCAGATCCCGCTTCACAGATTACGTGAGGTGTGGAACAATCAACAGGAAGCAGTGCACCTACGCTGCATTGACCGAGTGGAAGAGCAACCCGTTGCTACGGATTGCGGAATGGTCCAGGACATATTGGCCTCAGGAAAGAACGGAAAGGGGATCCGGCATAAAAGGAACGCTGTACCTCTTCCTCGTAGTCAAACACACACCGCCAGACATTGTTGGGATTGACGCTGGATGTATCGGATGTCCCCTTTGGTGACGCGCAGGCAGCGTCGGCGACAAGAGACAAATGAACAGGAATGGTGTGCTTCGCACTCACACTGTTACTCGCTAATTCAATTTCCTCCGCGCAGCATTTCCGTGAGAGGTAAGTCGTACAGTGTAGCTTCGGCCACGCCTGAGTAATGTCCAAACATTTCTTCCGATGTGCCCTAGATGACACGGTCATACCGTGGATGTTTTCTTGACGCCAGAACACTTTTAACTGTTGTGATCCAGCACAAACATTGACCGGAACCGTACATACCTCTATTACCATCTCGAGTTGTCAGGCCAGCACACTAGATCCGAGTTAAATGATACTTACGGTGGTTCCACGAGGAGTACCAGGAAGGTTTGAAGGATGCGCAAAAGACATCACAGAAACGAGGGCATCCCAACCGGGCCCTTCCTCCAACGAGTCTAGCAACTAGGGCATCTGAGCAGCAACACGGCGCACAGACTCAAAGGGTCCAAAGTGTCAAGAGAGCCCAAACTACCATGGTCTCATGATGATCATTTAGTTGATTGTTTCTCAACAGGTCTGGCATCAACAAGATGAGTTGACGCTTACCGGCACTCGATTTGGGTTGTTGTACTACACAAGGGGGTGTCAGACTTTTTCTTTCTTTGACGACGAAGCGACACGCCTAGGCTACTCCTTTCGCCAGTCATGGCTCTGAAAACAGCTACATGATGACTGGCACCCAGAAGTGCAGTGACAGGACCAGATACGACCGTAAGCGCGGGAACCGGCCAGATGTGGAGGGGAATACCAAACGGTGCCAAGGAGGAGCGACAGGAAGGATGAGAGAAAGATAGACGGCGAAGTTCACAACCTGAGTGGGTCTACTTGTACTCTTGTTCAGCGTCCGACCCACAATTCGGTTGCATTGAGATACGACGTGGTAGGGCATTCCAAATCACCACAAGACCTGACTCGCATCCAGCGACAATATCCGCAGTCAGTTCCTGCTTTCGGGAGCTGTCACGAGTGCAACAGTGGAACGCCTGGAAGGGACACAGTCTTAAGCGTTGCCTAATGCATCACGTGATCATCCACTCACTTGACTATTGAAGGTATCTTGACCAGCACGCTTTAGCTTTCCATTTATGGAAATTATTACATAAGCATAGAGCGTACACTTCGTACCTTTTTCTAGTTTATGTCCTCAGTAGCTTGACATCTACTGAGGTTCTCATAGGTTATTATAATTCCATTTAGCTCTGCACAACACTTTTTTTCAACAATGCTACACTTCTACTGTACAGTGAACAGCGACTATTACTGACGCACTACAGGATATTCTACGACTGCTTCCTTGAGAATGTTGAGAGTCCCACTTGGTCGAAAATTGCTTACATAATCACACTGCAGTGTGGCTTTAGTCAATTTGATTTCGACTCTACTGTCGACCTCAACCTTGTGTCTAGCACGACATCGACGTCGCCCATGGCGACAATGGAGCTAGGACCACAACGCGGCCAAAGAGCAACCCGCATGAATGGCCACGTCGATGGCGGTGGCCCAGCAAGGCACACTCATCATGGAAACAAACGATGGATCGCTGACGGCGTCACGGGTCGCAGCACGCTCCACACTGGCAGTGAATTCGAGCGTTGGGAAAGAGGCGGACACAGGGGTGGTACAAGAGGCAGAAGTCGCGGTGGTCGTGGCAAGTTCGGCAATACCTCTGTTACTTTCCGTCGGAATGGCACTCTTGATGGTGGTACTACGGGAAGCGAGGGAGAAGATAGTGAAATGGAGGAGGAACACGAGGTCGAGGAGGCAGATCTGAATGATCCAGAGACGCCAGAGGAACGCGAGAAATTTTGGCAAGAGGTGTGTGGCAGACATGGTTTCCTATGGCTACGCTCCCCATGCCCTTGTTATCTAGTTAGTCAAGGCACGTGAGGTCGAGCGCAAGAGGGCCATTGCAGATGGCGAGATGGATGATCCACTCAAGCCGAAACGTCTCGAGGACGCGATTACCATGGTTGGCGTATGCATGGATATGTGCCCTCGCTTTGAACGATACCGACGCGAACGCGAGAACAACCTATTTGAATGGGAAACGGTGGGAGTTCACGGTTTCATAATGTGAGTGTTGTCGAGGTTTTATATTCATTCTTTCGTAGATCCCCGGTACCAAGAGAGTAGACCACGGACGAGCTGTCAAGGCATATGAACGCGCGGCTGGGGATAAGACACTACCATCAGACCTTCGACCTCCGGATGTACTCAAGGTTCATTTTCACTTATCCTTTTAGTGCACCTCCTTATCCACAGTATTTCAGCGTACTCTCCACTATCTTTTTCATGAGCTCCTGCCACATGATGGGTTTTCGGAAACATTTAACTTCATACGGGACCGCTCGAGAGCCGTACGTAACGACTTCACCATGCAGCATGAAATGGGACCTATCGCGATCGAGTGTCACGACCGATGTGCTCGATTTCACATCCTAGCGCTTCACATTGAACGAGACCGCCCAGGATTCTCCATCGCTATGGAGGAACAACAACTCATGAATAGTAAGTGTGGATTAACTCAATTTATCATATACATAATGTATGCCTGTATAGCTCTGCAGAGTCTGAAGGAGTTCTATCAAGATCAGCGCGGCCATTATCAGTCGCCGACTGAGCTAGAAATGCGCGTTTACCATCGCCTTGTTCACATCCGTGACCAAAGAGAGCGCCATGACGATATCCCGCTTGCCCTGCGCAGTCATCCCGTATTCGAGCTGACTACAAAATTCCGTGCTCGCGTTCAAGCCAAGAGCGCTCCTATCACTAAAGCTTCCCCTCTTGTCGTTGATGCAGAGGCCATGCATATATTTGCTGAGCTAGCTGACGTCCTACGCTTTGAGGGCAACGTCGTTATGACCTACCTTGTCGCATGCATCCTTGAGCGACACTTTGGCAAAGACACCATCGAGAACATCGAGTCGATACGAGGCGATCTCTCACTTTCCGACATCATTGACGGATATTCTAATGTGGGATCTCCGGTGCATGATACAGATATCGACATATCTGTACTGGACGAAACTGAAGAACAGTTTGAACCTCTTCCCCATGGATCCCCTAAATTATTGCAATCGAGTGGAGCTCAGTGGATAAACGATACTTTTAGCCTCAAACAAACACAGTTCTCTTCCTCCAAGCCTGGTACTGTCAATCTGGCTTTGCAGCCTTCTACAGCGTCGCCGCAGTCGGCCTTTTCCAATCTAAGGACAATCCCGAATGCGTTTGGTACGGCCTCATTTGCCACACAAAGCGCGTTCACGAATGTGGGATCCACCACTCCCGTAGTCTCTGTTTTTGCACCTATCAAAGATAACGATACTCTTGTATCTAGCTCACTCCCGGGTAAGGTTGCAGGTATGTACATAACGTCTGCACCACTTGTATTATCTAAATGCATATATTAGGAACCTCTGATGTTCCCGCTGATTTCTCCACACCGTCTGTTTCATCGTTTCCACCTTTCATACCGACGCCAGCTGGAGCCTCATCGACGGCACCCACTCTTCGGCCAGATAATTCCTCACAAACGGCTGTAATATTTCCTCCACAACCTCCTCAAGTCAGTGGATCTACTTCTGGTGCAGCGAAGAAGTCGATCTTTCATTCAGAAGTCTCAACCACGGAATCAGTCGAACAGAAACCTTTGACGCAGAACTCTACCTCCACACTAAACCTCGCCATGTCCATTGGTGCTGACAGGTTTGGCACACCCGCCTCATCTGCATTCAGCGTAACACCCTCAAACATTGCACATTCTTCCACTGCTAGCCGTGATTCCAGCGCTCTTGGCTCCATTTTGACTGCGTCGTCAGTTCCCATATCTCAACAACCAACTCAAGAACAACTTATTTCCGATACAGTTGCATCAGAAATACCTTTCGTATCTTCTCCCCCCTCCACAGACCCCACCTCTCCGGAACGTATAGTTGATCAGACATCACGTCTGCAACCTCCACCTCTCAATCGACGTCAGCCAATCTCGTTGCCCCCGACGCCAACTGCAACCATCTTTACCCCTCCCTCCCTCCCCCAGACCCGAAAGTCTATATTTGGATCGTTGAAGAGTATACAGACGTCCCACCTTTCGGCTGCGCCAACTGAAATACTAAGCCCCCTTGTTTTACATTCACCCGCCACAAGGTCACTATCCTCGATGCCGAGCCTGTTTCGCAGAGAGTCTATCCAGTCTCCCCTAAAATCGGTTGTCAGTGCCGCGGACATCGAGGCGAAAGCTGAACCTCCAGCTGAGAAGTTGTCCACATCACTCGCCGGCGAGCCACGTACCGCAGAGAGGCCTAGCCTTGACATCATGAAAGCGGCAGCACTTCACTTTGCACGTCGAAACTGGTTGGTGAAACAGGCGTTTTCTAAGTGGCGGCAGCGACTGAGCGACCAAGCCAAGTGGATCGAGGCATGCCAACGAAGCGCGCACTACAAGAAAAAGGCGCAGGCCGAGCGTCTATCGCGCAGCACCGGCGCACCCCCTCTACCTAATGGCCACGCAGATCAAACGCAATCCGACACCCGTGCGTCATTGAAGAGACGCCTGCGCCAGCGTTTGTCTGAGGACCACCAATTGCCGGCGAACGATGAAGAGCTCGCGAGACGGTTTGAAAAGGTGAAGTACTGAACCAAATGATCGTCGACGTTGACTCAGTGCCTCACTAGAATCATGGAGACCATGCGCGTCGATGGGCCCGTGGGTCGTTACTAGGTGTGCTGAAGGAATTTTTGGATTCGACAAGGAGACCGTTGCCTAATGACTGGTCCGTGTGGCTATCACTCAATCAAGAGTGTGATGGGACGGCCATCTGGCTGGAACAAAAGTTCAGGGTACCCGATTCGGGAGAGTGGAAAAATGACACTATATTTCACATACCGATCGCAAAAGATCATGCTGAGCTGCCATACTCGTATCCTGGCGTCATCATATTCGAACGTACTCCTCTCACGGGTATCACGGATATCTTAGGAAGGTGAGACGAATCTTGTACTTACTTGCGTGTGTTTAAGTGAAGGCTTTAGGAAATATCGCGTTTTAGAAGATTGCACCCGCTTACGCGAAGTTATCGAGGCGTTTCCGGCGGATCGACATTATGTCCCCTCGTTACTATGCGTCGCGTGGTCCGAACGAGATCCAGATTTGTCCAAGGACTTTGAGGATATGGTTGGTCGATCAGTGATTCCTACTCTCCCTTACTCACCTGGTTTGTAGGCCGATTCAATGGTAGAGGCCGGCATACTAACGTCGATGCACGAGCTGGTGATCTCTACGGCTGCTTTAGACACAGAGACCGAGTTGGAAGAACTGCTGCATGCTATTCCGTTTGACCTCGAGGGTCGGCTTGTGAAATGTGTCTCGTTGAATGGTGTGTGTGAAGTACAATGATGCGATGGTTTGGTTATTCACACGCGTACCACCGGCAGATCTTTTCGGGACCTGGGAGCATCAATGGGAGGAGGTGACGACGAGGTGGCTCGATAACTGTATCGTCTGTGGGAAATGTGAGTTTCTTCTGTGCATGGTATTGAAGGTGATTTGCTGATCACATCTGCGAACAGTTGACTGGGACCTTTATGCGAAATTACTAGAGGGTTGTACGCGTCTTGTGACTCAGATTATTGATTCCGTAACCGGTCTACTACGAGACAATGGGGCCTCGAGCAATCTCACCCACTTACAGCTGGTTAAGGGTATGGACTCTAGGTAGGTTATCGCTTCTGCGTATATGGTGATGCTTAGCACGTGATAGTTCAACTTTTGATGCAGTCCTTGGCTGGCTGCAGGTTCTCCCAGAGACTGAGTTTACAACCTCACTAATGGACGACATCATAGCACACCAGAACCTCGGTCGAGGTAAGTGGCCATGTGGCTACACGAAAAAGAGGGACTCATCATCTCTAGATTTCCCAACGATGACTTTTCTATCCCAGCTGTATGCACTTGCACGTTCCGTTGCAGCTCAAGTTGTAGAGATGCATCCAGAGGTCGTGCATACTGTCTCTCGATCTCAGTTGGAAGATGTGTCGAAAGAGGTTGAGAGATTGAAAACATCATTCGAAGAGGAGATGAAAGCCTTCCAAACTACCAAGCTCAAACCTTCGAAACGGCTTGCGTCTTTTGCAGACACGAGCCCGAGCAGGTATGTCACTGTCTTTTTTTGTTTTCGAGGGCGTGTCGTTCACTCGGGTTCCATAGAACGACCACCCCGAGGTCAAAGAAACAACGTTTCTCTAGTGGGTCTGCCACGGAAGAGACGATGTCCCTGAGTCCATCTTCCTCTCCGCTCAGCATTGCAACCTCTATCCCATCAGAGCCCATCCATCACGCGATCATCACGCCTACTATGTTACGCTCCTTGACAAAAGACATTCGCGCCAAGTATGGTGCTACTCAAGCCAACGCTCCTTCTGTTTCTGTTTCCCGATAGTCACTTTTTTTTTAAATCTTTTGGCATCGTTTTTGCTTGTTATTGTACCCGCTCAACCTGTTATCTATATGCGATTGTGCTACCATTTCTGGTAATGAGTCAACCCCTGGATGCGCTTCTCGTCGAGCCCATCATCAAGTTCCTTCTTGACCGCCAGTTCAAGTATCCTCGAGCTTGTCACCACACGCCACATATTAGGACGATGAGCGCAAGTACGAGCTCAGGTGCTGTTGCCTCCGGTTCTCAATCGAGGAAGCCTAGTGTCGTTATCACAATTGGGATGGCAGGCGCGGGCAAGTCGACCTTTGTGCAGCGCCTCAACTCCCATCTGCACACTGTCAACCCCCTGCGGCCGCCCTACGTTCTCAATCTCGATCCCGCAGTGGTGCATGTCCCATTCGAACCTAACATTGACATTCGCGATACGGTGAATTACAAAGAGGTTATGAAACAGTGTGTGTCGCTGTTTCCTTTGAGGGGTCCTTTTTTTCATGTGACGAACAATGTTGCTTGGCAAGGTATAATTTGGGTCCTAACGGTGGGATTCTAACCGCCCTGAACTTGTTCACGACCAAGTTTGATCAAGTGTTGGAGTTGATGGAGAAGCGGTCTGAGACCGTTGAGTGCGTCCTTTCTTACGGTTTGGCTCGAATCCTCACCTTGTGATTGATAGCCATGTCATACTCGACACGCCAGGTCAGATTGAGATCTTTACCTGGTCTGCGTCGGGAGCTATCATTACCGATGCCGTCGCATCCTCATTTCCGACTGTTGTGGCATATATTATCGACACGCCGCGGACAACAGCACCTGCGACATTTATGTCAAACATGTTGTATGCTTGCAGGTGCGTGTCTGTTTCTCAGATTCTCGGACGTTGTTGCACTAGCGATCTGCCCCTTATTTATTGATTTTGTTTTTCTCCGAATAGTATCATGTATAAGACAAAACTTCCATTCATTCTTGTGTTCAACAAAACGGATGTGGTATCACACGACTTTGCGATCGAGTGGATGCAGGACTTTGAAGCGTTTCAGGCGGCATTAGCATCACACTCGGGATCGCGGGATGCGGACGGGGAGCCGACGTACATGAATAGTTTGATGAACAGCATGAGTCTGGTTTTAGACGAATTTTACAAGCACCTCAAGGTGAGTTTTGGGGCCGGTGGCAGTCACGGGAGGATGCGAATGGTGATGTTGGTAGGCTGTGGGTGTTTCTAGCATGACAGGTGACGGAATAGAGGCGTTCTTTGGTGCCGTTGAAGATTCCAGGGACACGTACGAGAAGTGAGTTGTCATTTGCGCTGTCTCATTCTATTTCGCGCGTGTGCAAGGATTCCCCTTGCATTTTTTCCCTGTCATGGGCATCACGGATCACATGATTCATGTATCTCTGAATCTAGAAAATACCTTCCGGAACTTGCCCGCGCCCGCATTGCCCGCGAGAAGTCGCTGCAAGATGTCAAAGAGGCGTCACTGAACCGGTTCATGAGTGACCTTGCCGTGGATCGTACCAAGAATCCGAGTGCGGCGCTGAATGACAGCTGGGAATCAGAGGAAGAAAACAATGACGAGGAGGAGCTGGACGTTGATATCATTGATCGGAGTGAGAACCGAGGTATCTTCCGCGTTGTGTGGAGGGCTGATTCGGTGATAGGCGAGGAGCCCTGGCCAGGGCAGTACATTGATATCACACGAGTGCGACGACAGAACGAGCAGGTTAATTGGCCGAGACCGGCGTGAACGGGAGTGAAGGGGTTGGTCTGGTGTGTTCCGTTCGTGTGCGAGGGTCTGGGTGGAGGAAGGGGCCACACGTGTATGGAGAGAGGTAAGGAGACGTACGTGGAGGATGTGGGCTCACGCGTTCAAAGACGATGGGAATGCTTTGTATTGACCTTGACGACGAGGAACCGGACCGATGGCGAGGGCGCTTTAGACGTACCAAATATGCGTGGCATCGGTGCGGAGAGCGTGTGGCAGTTGCAGCCAGTTCGGATAATCTAGTTCGGTTCGCTTGACCACCCATACATCCACTCAAATATTCTACTCCTTTGCTTTCCTCTCGTTCCCGCATTATCACCCTTCTTCTCGTCGTAGTCTTGATATCCCTTTTTGATCGCATGGATCGGTATGCCTCCCCTGCGGTTTGCTAAACGGTGCTAATACTTCTCCTTGGTCACCTCTCAGCTACGCCAAGATCGAAAAAGTCGGTGCGTACCGCAGTACGGCAATTCACGCCCAATCGTGGATAATGACCCTCGTGCGTGGCGTGGACACCCTGCAGGCGAAGGTACGCCTGCCTTCACCATTCCCCGTCATTTCACTCATGTGGTACGCGGCGCCTCTCTCCCGTGCCACACGTGTACAGGAACGTATGGCGTCGTCTACAAGGCGAGGGATGTGACTACCAACCAAATCGTCGCACTCAAGAAAATACGGCTCGAAGCAGAAGACGAAGGTGTCCCGAGTACCGCCATCCGCGAGATTAGTCTATTGAAGGAACTCAAGGATGACAACATCGTCAGGTGTGCCATTTGATCTCGAACTTGTATGTACATGTGTGGTAAGCATGTGGTGCGGTATAGATTGCTGGACATTGTGCATGCAGACCAGAAGCTCTATCTCGTGTTCGAGTTTCTCGACATCGACCTGAAGCGCTACATGGAACATGCCAATACAAACGGTACGCCTATTTCAATCGATATATGCAAGGTGCGTTGTACTCTGTTCACTTGCGCTGCATGTGGCGACCCGTGATGGCCCACGCGACAATGAACGCGTGAAAAACGGGCGTGCTTTCCCCTCGCCGCTTCATTGGATAGGTTGCACTTCACTATCACAATCAGGCGCCATCCCTCTGCTGCACTTTTTCCGCGTTCATTGCGCGGGTCATTGCCCTGTGTCGACATCACCATCCATCGTGATGACAGGGGAGGGATTACGCGCCGGATCACGTGATACATCATATTCCTGGGATGCTTACCTTGGTCATGTTAGAAATTCACTCATCAACTCAGTTCCGGACTTCTTTACTGTCATTCGCATAGAATTCTTCATCGTGACCTGAAACCTCAAAACTTGTTGATCGACAAACGCAACAACCTCAAGCTTGCAGACTTTGGGTTGGCGAGGGCGTTTGGTATTCCCATGCGGACTTATACCCACGAGGTAAGCGTCGCGTGTTCCTACCTGTGGTAGGCTTGTGCCTGCTGTATTCGTGTTTCATTTCATTCACAGTGGATGCCTAGGTCGTCACACTCTGGTACCGTGCTCCTGAAGTTTTACTTGGGTCTAGGCATTATTCCACTGCGATCGACATGTGGTCCGTGGGATGTATATTCGCGGAAATGGTCATGAGAGGAAACCCACTCTTTCCTGGCGACTCTGAGATTGACCAAATCTTCAAGATTTTTAGGTATGTTTTGGGTGATGCATGTGTTACCTTCTGCTGAGGTGGCGACAAGAATTATGGGGACGCCGAACGAGCAAATATGGCCTGGCGTCAGTCAACTACCCGACTATAAGGAGACATTCCCCAAGTGGACCAGACAAGACTTGTGCAACATTGTGCCCAACCTCGATGAGATGGGAATCGACTTGCTATCGGTGAGTGGTCTTTTGTCATCTGCTAGACGTTCGTGCTCATGTATTCTCTTAGCGAACGTTGACATATGACACGGCAAAGCGGATTTCAGGTGAGTCATATTTTACTCTGAGGGCTAGGGTTGCGCTGAGTGCTTCTAGCGAAACGTGCCCTGGTCCACCCTTGGTTTGCCGATTACGACTCGTGAGAGGAGGCTGTTGTCGGAGTCGGCACATTCTGGTGAATCGCCTTGTCGATGGCGCTCAGAGTCCGTTCAGTGTTAGAGTACGTGCAATGTTCTAGTATGTACGCAGTCCTTTTTGTCGCCGCACTGTCAAGGGCGATGCCGGAAAGCTGCCCGGAGTGTTGCCGTGATTGGACAGATGGCCGGAGGCATGTGCCGGCTGATAAAGGCAGCGCATTGCCATTTAGTCACAGCTTCAGTGACTTGCCATTCCTCCTTCTCCCTCCTTCATCCATCCAGCCAACTCCTCTTGAGATTTTTGTCGATAAACCACTACCGCTTGACCCCTACTTGTCATGGACGACGAGGTCCAGTATCTCGGAACAAGGTTAGCCGTCCCAGCGTCCCTGGACGACCCCTGTGAAGCACGTCTCTCGGTTACGGGCATGTCGCCTCCCTTCATCCGCCTCGAGGATGCTGCTCACACCTATCATCTGTAGGAATAGTTCTGCACGTTGAGAAATGCGGCGAGAAGCTCGCTCATGACCTCACCTTCTACCGCACCCGTTCAACTCATGTGAACATCGGGCGAAAATCAGGATCCGATGATAGGTTGATGCGTCGAGAAAATGATGATCATAATGCTGTATTTGCATGTCAGGTCGTTAGTGCGAGGCATGCCAAACTTGTCCTTTCAGAAAGTGGACAGGTATTGCTTTCTATTGATGATATGTGCGAGCGCTAACGCTCGTACGGGATCATGTGGCTAGGTTTATATCGTCGACCTTCACTCACGACACGGAACGCATATCCTGCGGAATGGAGAGACTACACCGAGAATGCTTCAAGCTGGAGTGGAAACGTTACTCGCTGATGGTGATGCGCTGACGTTTGGCAAGGTGGTCGGCGCTGGTTCATACCATGTCTCTCCTGTCACGGCTCGCATCGAGCTGTTGAGAAGCCACTCGTCTTCTGAGTTATCTGGGGACCACGTACTAGACTCCTTCAGCCCTCCGACTCCAGTTCCCTCCAGGCCGCGTAAGCTGAGTTCGGGTCGCTACGGGCTCATTTCTACATCATGTGTAGAGTCCGACTCCGCGCATTCTTCTTCTTGCATTTCTGGGTCCTCTGATGCGGCATCCTCTCCATCGGAGCAGGAATCGGACGTAGAAGACCAACAATCTTGCGTTCTTGCTATCCTTCGGGACGGTCAGGGGAAGACGTCAGTAAAGATCCCGGCGTTCCGCAGTTTCATCCGAGAGATTTACGACAACACTGTCTCACATTCGCCTGTCATCTCAGATGTACCGGATATGCCTTTAGAGGACGCTCCTGGCTCACCCTGTTCTGCTGATGCCATCATTACCGAACCTCTCCCCAGGTCGCGTTCTCATTCGCTGATGGGAGTAGCCACGACCCCATCCCCAGCCTCTGTGGCACAGCAGTTGGAGCCTACTGTCGTTGGTGCGTGGCCTGTATCCAGACCTGAGTCTCCCCGGCATTCATCGCTCGAAGTGGACACAGGACGGTCGGAAGTGCCCCCGGTGCCGGAACTGGATCGTGGACCTGAACAGATTCCTATTCTGCCATCGACTAGTCAAACTAAGATCACACCGGTTACTAACGATGCGCTCATTGAGGTGATGCATCGCCTTCCTCCTCCGCCACCCTTCTTCCCGATGGGCGGGCCGTTTAGTAGCTCTATCGTATCGGATTTTGCGTTGCCGTCGGTCCCTCCTCCTCCTCCGCCCCCTCCCCCGCCACACCGTATATCATACGTCCATCCTCTTCATAAAGTCGTGGCGGAGTGCGTCAACTCTGAAATCAAAGGTCCTTTCAAAAGTGTTGAGGTATGTTTCATCTGTAGTCCTACAAACTTATTTGTAATGCGTTTGTTCTAGGACCGTATCTCCGCTTTGCAGGAGACCGTCAGCGGACTCAAGTCACGTCAATCCGTAACCGAGGAAGACGTGGCCGATCTTCAGAGTCACTGTGATATGCTCGAGCCTGAGTCAGAGCGCTTACTATGCCGGATCACCGGAGCGGAACGCAACATTGCGTCCTTGTCCACGCTCCAGGGCCAGGTGGGTGTGCTGCAAAACCAAGTGATGACGCTTCGTGCGAGGTTGGACGCATCGCAACCCGGGCCTGTCAAGACCTCCGTGGATGATGTTCGGGCATGTGCGGGAGCATTGAACAATCTTGTGTCTGGTGTGTTGTATTCCTCGATTCATCGACAGCTGGCTGTATGCTTTACAGAAATGAAATTATTGCGCGAAGACATGGAGAAACGTATAGAGGCCAAAACGGAGGTGGTCCAGAGTGCACGCGCGGAAGCATTGGATGCGTTGAAGGAGATGGCTGTCGAAGCCAAGGTCGCCTTTTTTTTTGTTCCCTGGCAGATCGTCATCTAACGATGCGCCCTCTAGTCTGTAAGGTCTTCGAAACGAAAGCGCGACGATGGGGAGGCAACAAAAGAGGCCCCCATAGTCGTTGCGCCTGTTACTTGCAGTCCACATGCCATGGACAAAACCCTCGTGAACGAGGCGCCTGTTACCCAAGTTCCCATTTCCCAGGCCCCTGTTTCGACTCCTGGAATAGCCGCATTTGAGCCCATTCGACCCAAAAAACGCGCGCGAATGGCTGTGTACACAGTTGCGAATACGGCAGCTGCGATGGCGGTCGGTGCAGCCGCCGCATGGTCCGCGTTGGCATTTTTATAGAGATGAAGACCGAGTCTTGGTCGTATCATACGTCCTCCATTTTGTGTACGATTGACCAGCCGGTGAACCTCGCTTCACTCAGTCCCCCTCCATTTCCTGTCCACCCTTTGAGATGTAAACATGTATGTGCACCGAGGTCGGATGTATAGTTGTATGGATAAGTAATGCATGTGATGTGTACGCTCTTGTCCGTTCCAGTTCGTGTCAGAAACACTCAAGTAGCGGTCAAGAAACTCCCGGCGCATAGGCAAACTTTGGACTGTCCAAGGTGCTGAGACGAATAATCGATGACACGCTATAAAGCTCGGACCAGGTAGTTGCATCGCGTTGAACAGCACTACCCCGCAATAGGAATGATGGGGTAAGGACTATCGGAAAACCTCGCAAGCCACATATCCCATTGAGACGAGGGCTAATTTGACCTGGTGTGACGCAGAAAAAATCCTATATCAAAGTCAAGATTGTGATGTTCAGTTTCAGTTACTTCACACAGCATTCGCGAGCCCGGGTTCGTGAGCTGATCACTGGGTAATAATATTCAGTAGCATGTGCACCGTCTTACTCGTCGATACGTATTCGTTGTATGGCTTTTGAGAATACGCGAGCAAGGAACCCTACAGATCCTCGCCAACTCTAACAGACGCATTTCCTTTCCAACATTCAATCCGTTGACCATGCTTGCCACACACCCACCCGGTGATAAATAACTATGAGAACATCGATAATCACATGTCTGGCAGTGTCCACAGATCGGATATGGTGTAACGGCTAACATGGCTGTCTTTCATGAGCGGGCGAAATTATGAAGCCTGATCACAGCAGCTCCGGGTTCGATTCCCGGTATCCGAGTACTTTTTTTAATTCTACGATGGCCATCTCGACGCGTCGTTGATTGGGAGACCATCATGACCACCCTGCCAACGAGTCGATCTCGTTCTTCTATTCGTCCCTCAAGACGTGCGCTCTCCATGTTCCGAAGCCGCGTGAGAGGGCCGTTTCACGGTAGACAAACTGATCAATCGATCAAAACAACGCATTAACACAATACAATACTCAGTTTTCCACCCAAACCTCAACAAGTCGATCGTCCATAATATCGATCAACGATAGTCCATAGTCCATGTGGCCATGGGTCTGACGATGACCAGGGACTGTCGTGCAGAGGGTATCACACAACCCCGTACGCCTCCCTCTCTTGCGCCGACCACTCAAACACAGGCAAGGCATGTGCCTCGGTGTTAAAGACCCATTTATCGAGGGGGAGAGGATCTTCGTTCGAGAACAAGAGGTAGAGGTACTTGAGTGTCTCGGCTAAAAAGTAACTGGAGGGGAGGGGATCGTTGAGAAGTCATCCCATCGCAAATACGTTTGGGATCTCGGGGCGACTCACCTCGGCATCGAGTCAATCTGATGCGGGTATGCGGTGTGGACACCCTGGATACTGGCATACCCCGACTCGGTCTTGGTGTGACGTTCGATAGCTTGGAAGATGTACCAACCACGGTGGCGCCATTTTACGTTTCCAGTCGTCCGCCATAGGATATACAACGATTCGATCGTCTGCGCGACAGAAGAAAAAAGAGAAAAGAATGGTGAGTACATGCGAGGATCGCGATCCTCACCCCATAACATGCCACATACCTCGGGCCTCAAATAATACGCCGCATTCCTGACCACATAGTCCCTGCCACGCGTATCTACGCCTTTTCCTTTACTCCGCACAGGTGGGACTAGTGCCTCGACGGTAACGTTCTCGTGCAGTGAACTCGTCCATGGTCCTATATCACGAACGCCTGGCGGCAAGCGTTCCTGTCTCGATCCCCATCTCCACAGCTTACCCTGTCCGTCTTCACCAAACTTCCATGCACGCACCGCATCGATCCACCGTATTTCGCCGATCTCCTGATCAACATCCATCCGTACAATTTCGGGGCCCAACCCCGTCGGCTGATCTGCATATGTCAAATAGCACGTCTGTGCAATCCCCTCCGCTGCCAACAGATGCAACTCCGCCAGATCAAACTCGGCAAGGTCGACAAAAGCCTGACGGTCCGCAGGCAACAGGTCATCGGCGAGCGCGGTGGCGTTGATACCGAGGGAGTCGAGGTGATTGAGGGGGAGGAGGTGTGCACCAAGGGCGAGGAGACCAGGGAAGAAGCAGGCGAGGTGCTCAAAGTTGTGGGAAGAAGTTACCCCACGTTTCCACACACTCCCATCACTCACATAGAGGAGATGACGTTTGGGGGTGAGGAAGAGAAGGTTGTTGATGACATATGAGGTGAGTCGGAGGTCTGTGTAGGTCATGAGGGGCGTCAGTTAGAGGTAGGAACGAGACGAACACATTTCCAGGTTATGCTTGTCTGTACGCGCGGTCAATAAAAATTGTTTGAGGGTATATTCATGTCCACTATCCGCGAGAGCACCGACGGAAAGTTGGAGCGCTTATAGGTGATAGGTGATAGGTCAATCGTTTGGTGGGCTAGGAGCGATCACTCACTTTTAGTTGGAATGCCTTTGTTGAGATTCCATCGGGTAGGATACATTCCTCCAGAGGCACTGAGGTCTGCAGCATAGAACAGATCGGTGATCGAGTTCGCCTATAGCGCAACGTCAGTTTCCCTAAGCGGGAACAGAAGAGGACGCGAACGTGATGAACATGTTCCCTTTTACCCGTAATCTTGCCTAGGTATGCGTATTCCATCTGACAGGATGCGATCTCTGCCAGCACTCCGGTAGAATAATTGAAGTTCCTTCCACTGTAACAACAAAAATGAGGCTCAGGATCGATCTCGACAATAAAACATGAACAGAGCTGGCCTGTAGGTATCGACCGCAAAGCCAGGGAATCCGCTTGTCGTATTGAACGCAGGTGCCAGCATGCTACCAAGTGCGTCCGCCTTCTCTCGCAAGAGATCGCGATCGGATAATGCATACGCAGCTAGCAGTCCACCGAGATACCGGATGACGGTTTCGAAGAAGGGGACATGAGTATTCTAAGAATAGCCGATGCTAAACGGAACCGCGCGAAGAAAGGTGTGGAGCAAGAATGGACTTACAGAAGGCAGCGAAAAGTTGGCATGACCGATAATCGGCAATGCACGTGCAAACTCATCCTCTAATCCCATGAGCAGCATCGTATCGAGAGAATCGACGAGGGTGACACCCCACCCGTTGAAACTGGAACGTGGCGTCAACGACGAGTGGACATAATTAACCAATTACGCAAAGGTGCGCCCACGTTCTTGTGCATGGGGAGAAGGGGGACTCACTTATCAACGCTCCTATTAGACAGTGGCAACAGCTCGTCGTGCGGAAACGCGTGCCGCTCGTAACCATGATAAGCGTGTCGGAATGCTTCCTTGACTTGGGCTGCTCGATCGGCCCAGATTTGAGGCGTCTCGGGTGGCCAGAAGGACACGTCCTCGTCAGCGAGAAACACTCGGTCTCGCATGAGATAAACGTAGTAGAGTGTGGAGAGGACAGCGGAAATGCCGAGTGTAAGAAGGACATGGCGGACAGTGAGCCGGCGGTGCTGACGGAAATGGAATAAAGCGACGGTGTTGATAGGAGCGATGTAGTGGAGGAGGTTGCTCAACGGCTTCATAGTCGCAAAGACTAGAAGCAACCTTGAAGCAGGTTGCAACCGAACACAGCCGACTGAGACGAGGTCATGAGCAAGAAGTGCCAAGACCTCACGAGACCTAATAAAGCCAAATTACACCGTACAGATGGCCTTGCTCTGACTTGCTAAGGGATGACCACAGTGCCCTCCTCCTGAGCATTCAGAACTACCATCACATCCACAGGGAAGACGGTCCCTCGTGCACCGAGTCAAGCGAGGCGCACACCAGGTCGTTGGGTGCTAAGTAGCACCACCTCACCCGACACGAAACCCGGTGCCAGCAATCTCGCCTCAACCCGTCGACGTCCATGGCCCAACAAATGTCCTTGTGCTTGGGATTTTGCAGCACGCACCAAGGCACTTGAGGCACATTTCAACGAGGTACCTGCAATTTTGCATTCGAAGACGTGACGATCACAGTCCGCCAACACCCACAGAATCTCACGGTGTACATGGACTGCGACGTTACTCCCCAACCTCCCATTTGACCCACTCTACCATGATTGCTCAAAGGGGACTGTAGCTAATCTTCCACAGTCTAGGTGTCGTAGTTGCTGGAACGTCCGGTGATTCCAAAAAGGTGAACCAGAATTAAAGCCAACATTTTCAAAAAAAAAAGCCATCGCCTTCGTTCATGTCGGCCACTGGAGAGGATAAGCATGAGATCCCTGGCTGTAAAAGCTTATCCCTGCCACTTGTGGGACGTAGAACAGAAGGGTCGAGAAGCGTATTAGTTGTACGTTGCGTCGATCCCCGCCGGCTCGCGTACTAGCCTTTGACATGGGTATGGGAAGCTGAGGCGTCACGAGTTTGTAAACCTAGCTGTTAGCGTTGCCTGTGCGCTGGGGTATTCACGTACGGTGCTTTGAGCATTCCTTGGAAGGACCTCTCGATCACCGCAACATGACAGAAGGTGCCTCCAAAAGTTCAACATAGTACTTGAGAGCAACTCCTAGTGTCTCTGTGGTGGCCATCGGGTTGAAGTGATACAGTCTATCCAGAGTGAATCCGGGAACACTGTACGAGGTAACGGCATCTTGCTGGTGTCGTCAAGGCACGGGCCAATGTGTAACGTCCGATTTTCCGACATTTATAGCAGTGGACGTGAAAACGCCGAGCCTGTGTATGAACGTGAGTGAGACGCGATTTGAGCTCGGGTGGTACAAACATTCACCTGTTTTGTTCAAATCACTCTCCTGGGGTATGAGAACCGCCAGTTGGAGGGTGTCTTGGGGTGCACGCGCGTGTTGTGCAGGATAAGGATGAACTACCATTGGCAACGAGCAAGGGTCGCTAGTGCGCCAACCGTTCACCTGATCCCTGCGACGAGGCCTCTTGGCCAGGATCCAAGTAAGAAGAAGGGCCAATGCACCAATGGTTCTGTGCGAGCAGTCACATTTCAGCCTGACAGAATGCGTATTTCGCCGAGTTCAGCACGACGAAGACTAGGTTCTCCCCGGATGGTGAGTCCATGGCAGCCAACGGCAAACTTGTGTCTGGCCTTGGGCATCTTGCAACGAAGGATGGCCAGTTCAGGACGCTGAAAACAAACCAGTCCGATAGGATTTTGTCCATTTGCACCATATGATCCGCGCTGACTCCATTGCGTGCCTACACTGTGACAACACTAGTCTGTCCAGCCCAAGACCCACAACGAAGGCGACCATAACCTCCTCGAGGTGCTCATTCGTTCTTCCCTACTCGAAGCGAGTTCTCATGGTCGCACTCAAGTTTGCATCCGGGCACTCATCACACGTTTCAGCCGACATCACCTGTCGAATCTGTTGAACCGAGCGAGCCGAATAAAAGCACTTTTGTAGCTGATAACCTCGCCCATAATTTCACTTGATAGATTGTACCATGAGGGTGTTGGGATTTTACTCTAACAAGCTCTCTGAGACGTGAAATACAACGAGTCGTTCTGCGAGTGACTTGGCGAGCACGACTCAGTGAACCGTAGTCAGGGGTGGGGTCCTCTGAGAAACGGTGTCGAATCAACTCCACCAACGTGCTCGCCACCCCCGCAGCGTTCTTTTCGGCGTCGTCCCATTAGTGACCCTGTCGTGTATACAAACACTATCTTATGTCGCCACGATGAAGATGAGGCTAGTCATACAGTACTTATTACCGTGACAAGACGCGTCTGCAGACGTCACGCGTCTTTATTTCATGCCTCGTGCTGGACCCAGTCGAACTCAACGCACTCAACGAGAGCCTCGGCCGTCCCAATACCACTCACAGCGCGCAGGTGGCCAACGCGTCAGCATAGAGGACGACGATGACAGCGAGGACGATGCCGTCGGGATGGGTTCAGATGGCAACATGGACCTCGACGCCACACAAGCTAGAGGCACGGATGATGACGATGTGAGTCCGACGTGCCCTTGTCGGTCCTTCCCCTCATATACACCTCACCCACTAGCACCTCGACAAAAAAGCACGCGATCTAGTCCGGCTCGCGCTCTTTACAGAACACAAACGCATCCCCCTGCGTCGCGAGGACATTAACAAGAGGGGTATGCTGGGTCCTCGTCATATGTTCTACTTCATGCAGACATTACATTTCTAGTCCTTGGCTCTCATACCCGTTCATTCAATGTCGTGTTAGCCAAGGCACAGGTGCTCCTACGCAAATCATTCGCCATGGAGCTCGTTGAGCTGCAAGCGCGCAATTACCGTGGCCAGGATCCCGCCGAGGACCTCCAAAACGCCACCAGAGTCAAGAAAAGAGGTCTGTTGCTCTCCCTTGGCCACATTGTCCTTGTTCAAACTACCTTTTGATCCCTCCAGCTACTGCCGCCGGTTCGAAAACGTACATTCTCCGTTCGACATTGGATGCAACGATCATCGAGCAGGCCGCCTTATGTGACGAACGTCTCTACGAAGAAGAGATCGCCGAGGGCCCGGATGACGGCGACGATGACGACGACATGCCACGCAACTATGGTAGCATTATCTCCTGGAGCACTGCGGACCAACTCGCCGCACTGGGTTTGCTCCACGTCATCCTCGCGCTCATCCTGGTCAACGGACGATCCATTTCTGAGTGTGCGTCCTCGCATTGTCTGATCGGCCCTTGCTGATCTCGAGTGATGTCATCGTTTAGTAGACCTCAGAGCGTACTTGAAGCGCCTCCGTATCCCACCTAGTGGTACCATCCCCTCCAACGCCCAATCCACTCATCGCTCCGTGCCTATCGACACTTTTCTCCAACAGCTCGTTCGACAAGGCTATCTCGACCGTGTTCGTCTCGGCGATGCCAAATCCGCAACGGGTAAACGCCGCGAACGAGCCTCTCTCACACAGGCCAACGGAAATGCAGAAGAGAATTTCCAGGCGTACGAGTGGCGGTGGGGCAATAGGGCGTATAGCGAGGTGGGGGAGCAGGCCGTGGCGAGGTTCGTCGGCGAGTTCATGGTCGAGCAGACGAGGATGGCAGATGGGGAGGAGGAGGAGGAGGAGGAGGGTGCGGGTGGGAGCCACAGTGGAGGACGTCGACGGGGGAAACAGAAGCAAAAAGAGAGGGGGCTGGAGAAGTGGTTGGAGACGGTGGTCAAGGCGATCGAAAGAGCTGCTGGGGGGAACTTGACTGACGTCAAGTGAATCTTTACTTGTATTCATGCTACTTATATGTATCCGAAATACATCTCTCTCTGGATCTATCTCCCCAGCTCGATATGTGTGAGGGCAAATCCGCCTCTGGCATGCTCGCCTCGGGTTGCCGGCATTGAACCAGCCAATTGAGCTGGGTCAGCATCCCAGCCCCGATGTGTAACGTGTCGAGACACTTTGGCTTGCGGCATAGTCAACGCTGTCCACTTTCAATTCTGAGCTGCTTGCCAAGTACTAACTCATTGAATTGGACGTGTGTGAGTCCTCGTTGATCATCTGTAAAATGACTCATTCAAAAACATCAAGTGTCTATCTACAATATTCCTTGATTATGGTGACCATTAGTGAAGATTGTAGCTTCAAAATTTATTTTGTAATACAAGTCATATGAGACAAACAAACTAAACAAGTATCTAATTAGCCAAATAAGATTTTACACATGATCTTCCCCTCATGTAGTAGATACAACTGGGTGGCAGCTCATACGATATGTGTTGAAAGGAAGTGAAGTGAGCTAGAACTGTAGGAACCTCGGTAGATGTCAAGCTACTGAGGGAATAAACGAGAGTAAGTGTACAACACTCAAAGCAAAAAATGACAGAGCGTTGTTCGAGTGGCCAAGCCAGCACAGCAGATAACTTCCGAAATCTCAACCGCTGGCTTTCGACACGTATTCGGTTTTAACAATAATAAGGAACGACATGAACTCTGCGTTGTGTGCGGTCCCACGTCCGCCCAGACGTACTTTCGGTCCTTCCAGACAGCATGATATTGCACAACGTATTGAATCTCGCGGCTAATGGTGTCAGAAACAATGGAATTTTGAAAGGGTCTCATCGTACAAGGCACACAGGAAATCTCTTGTGACTTGACCGCTCCGGAAAACATCTGTTACTGTGGTAGTGCGATGGACAGATGGAGAGCTCGGGGGGTAGATATTATCAGTGTTGAAATGTCATCGACTTTTACGGGGATGTTCCCCAACTTGTGTACCATGTATGTGGATACCTACAGTGCCCAAAACGCTTGGTCCCCGCCACGATTTCGTGGGGGTACAGTTCCACGGGCAGAAATTCAGTATCGCACCGATGCTTGGGCTGACAGAGCTGCAGGCAAAGATCAGCCATATAGGCGGTGGCAGAGAAAAGAGGTGGGACGTTGATTGGCCCAGCTACTGAAGAAGAATCCTGTGACTGTCATACTCGATCACATTGTGGAGGAGATCTACATAACCATAGCCGAACAGTACGCTCGAAGAATGGCCAATAAGATCATGGGAGCCCCGGGCTTCATACGGTTGGGTCAACCGGTATGCACTCGATGAATGTCATGAGGGGTTCTTGGATCGCCCGGGTCAATTCAGGCGATACACCTGGAGATGGATAGATTCTTGCCTTCAAGTGTGGATTGCTGGGCGGTCACGTGCTACTTGAACAGCTCTTATCTGAGCTTGACGCATGTTGAGGACGGCATGCACCACGGTCGAAATCGAAAGCATAAGGTCAGTCCATCAGCAGTGTGGTGATTGGAATGAGGACGCCGACCAAGTGCCCCGAGACCTTGACAATGGACCAGCAGCGCCGACCACAAAATGAAACACACGAGGCACAACACCCCTGTACAACGTGTTTGACAGGATCCCGCCGTTCCCAGGAAGAAAGCGCAGCCTCATGAGCTGGCAGGGCAATTTACTGGTCCACTGCCCAATCACGCACGTACCAAACACACGCCTCCAACCGAAGCGCCTTAAAGACTGACGATTACTAGTACCACACCGTTGCGAACTCGAACGAACCGGGAAAACGCCTTGAACCCGTCGATTCCTGCTTCTGCGCCATTCAAGTACTGGGCCTTTCTTGTCGCACCTCTGGTCTACCTTGGGCCTTCGGGCGATTCATGCTCTTTGACATGCTCTCCGACATAGTCGCCAGCGTATTCGGCATATTTCAAGGTGGTAGGAAACCGGAGGTCGAGGAAGAAAACCAGAAGCTAAAGGAGAAGATCGCCCAGCTCGAAGTGTCCTGCCAGAAAGCTGCTGAAGAATCCGCCACTCTATCGCAGTCGCTCAAGCGAGAGCAGGAGGACAACGGAGCAGCACGAGAATCCCTGCGTCAAGAAAAAGATGAAAAGAATAAAGCCCTTTTACAGAACCAGCAACTGACAAGAGAGCTCGACGGCCTCAAACGTCAGCTAGAGAGCAACGCCGTTGAGCTCAAAAATCTCCAGAACGAGCTCCAACACTCGCAGACGAGGCATGGCGAACTCACCACTCTCCTCGAGGCTCGTAGCCGTGAACTGAAAGGTGCTCAGATCTACCTCAGCAAGGCTGATACGCTCTCTGGCGCTGAGGTTATCGGTCTGGTTGACGCTCTCAACGTCGAGATCCTGCAGACCTCCGCATTCATTTCTGATTCCTTCGACTTTACACGCAAACCGGCGTACACAGGCCAGATGAAGGAGGCCAGCGCCAGAATAAGCGAACTCATAGGCTCCACCTTGACACATATGACACAGGTTCTCAGCACCGTGTTGCATGGCGACGATCCGCTCCTCGTGCAACTTGCATTGCAAGGTGCTATTACCGAGTTCTCGCGCCAGGTTATCATGACTTGGGACTTTGATGGTCTGCAGGCCGAGCAGCCGCTTGGAAAGATCTACAAAGACATCCGTAAGACAGGTGAAGGCAATCCTTTCGACGCAATACTTGCGCTGACAACCCCAAAGAGACGCAAGCCGTGGGCGGTCGCTGGCGCGCCTTGACACGTGCACACGCCCAGAAGTTGGCCCTGCAAGAACGTGAACTCCACACGACGATGGTTACCCGTGTTTCCGATACGCTCGTTAATATCATTGTCGCTGCTGGATGCACGAAGAACTACAAGGATGTTCATCGCATATTTACACAAAAGTTCAGCGAACGTATCTCCAACATCATGAAGATGGCATTACGGTTGAATAGAGCGATGGGTGAGGAAGTCACGTCGGCCGACTTGTGGCCAGTGAGTGCAACTTCGGGTGACAAGTTCGACGGGGCTACCATGGGCAACTTCGAGCCACGCGAGGAAGGCCTGGAAGGGAAAATTGTGCTATGCACGACCGCACTGGGTCTGCAGAGATCAGAGAAAGTAGTGCAGGGAGGTGTAGCTGAATTCAAGGTCACCACACTCTCGAAGCCCAAGGTAGCAACTGAATCGGTAATTGAAGCCCTGGAGTAAGGTGGAATATGATACTTTCCGTTAGAACACTTATGGTCTTGAGTCATGGATTGGGCGATCACTCTGCTGTATTTAATAGCCGTTGCATGCTTTTTGTTCATTGAAATTACACCCGTTTGCAGGATCCTGCGGAAAAGATAAATGATAGGACCCTTTCTGGCTTTGGATGGGTCCAGTCGATGGTACACTCGAGGAATGACTATGACCGGTAGAGTGGGCGAATCGAACCGAATTGAAGTGCCAGTTCGCAGAAGTTCGTGAAGAGTTCAATGTCGACCCAGTGCGAGCTACTTTACGACGAGGTCTGGGGGGTACGATGTGCCACTGCTCCCGAGTCCAAAGACACAACCAGCGGTGGAGTACAGTACGACGAGGCTATGAGATCAATATTTGCGACGAGATCTGCTTTCTTGTTTGTGAGAACTCGAGAGTTCGAGGGCTTCGAACATGATCGGTGAGAGCCAAATCCACTTGTGTCTCGTCGCTCAGGGCTCCAACGACACTGGAGGTGCTTCTGAGGCGTCCGGTTTACGAAAAATGGGTTCGAGGTCACACTGTAGTGCTTAACGGGTCTAGCACGATGATCAATAACAAGGGATAGTCTGCAGGGATTTACTGATGATCATGACACATCGCACCAGTACTAGGTTATTATCGTCACTTACGCAGCACTTCGCTTGGCTTCTGTGCTGTGGAGGTCGAACGAGGTTACCCTCGCCACGAAGGCAACACCGGGTCATGTCGCAGCCGAGATGTGAGATTGTCGAAGTTAACCGGAGTGGATAGCATCCAGGTGCAAACCGCTAGACTCCGCGAGAAGCAGCTTCGGTGTCATGACATGTCGTTCGGCCGACTCCAAAGAGCGTCTTGGTAGCGCTCCCCACGCTAGCAGCACTGGTGCACCACGTCCTCCAGCAAGTTTCGTCATACGCCTACCCCCTCCCGTAAATCAGCCCAAATCACGGCATTCATTCATCTCAAAAACCTCGGATCATCAATGGAATGGAAAAAGATGCATTGTTACGCGACGATACAGCTAACTATACAAAGTTGAGTCGCCTTCCCATCAATGTTTGTCACGCAATCCCATGCAACCATCAGAAGCCAAAAGATGACAGATAATGACAATCACAAAAATAGAATGAGGAGAAAGAAAAAAAAAAAAAAGATAGAGAACGGTAGTCCTTGGAGCGAAAGACTCACATCATCGACAGCAGCGATAAAGGCATTTTCCGTCTAAACCATACCCCACAGAGCTCCACGTCCGCGTCCGTCGTCGAACACGAAAAATCAAATTGGATGTCAGACAGGGACGGACAGTGTTCTGTCCATGTCTTGGCATAGCCTTTCTCGACACCACATGCAATGAACTCTTTTCGGATCACGCTGCCACGGCGAGTGGCTGTGTATATCGATGAGGAATCGAACGAGGACGCCATCCAGGGAGGGGAGGGAGGGAGGCCAGAATGGCGTAGCAGCGACAAGCTAGGAGGGACGGGGATGTCAGCTTGGATGGAACGAAATGGCGACGTCAGCTTGAGCGTCTCCAACCCCCGAAAACGAGATATAATGGAGGTGACAATCCCATACAGCGTCTGAGCGGATCAACACGACAAACGAGGTGATTAGCACACCAAGGACGGTAGAGAATCGTCGGGCACGTACTTCAGCAGCATCGTCGTCCGTCCATAACACTTCTACTTCGAGAGATTTCATCGCGTTCACTTTGTTCTCCCCTGTCAATATGCCACCCGTTACGCTAAGAAACTTCTCCACCGTCCTCCTGTCAACTTCGGCAGCAAAGATAATGTGCATCTCGCGAACTCCATTTAGAGAGCGAATTACGGAACTGGGGCGTAAGCCCGTGTAAAGGGTCCCACGAACATCCAACGTTAGATGTTGTATTGGACTGTTTCTTGCAAAGCACAGCATCGAGACTATCTCCGTCGATGCACGCAACGACTTGAGACTAGGAAGTAAGCAGGTGGAGGAATCACGACCGTTCGTCTGCGGTACATCACCGACCAGGGGCCATTTGTCAATGACTGGGGAGTCAGCGCTGGCGTATTCGACAAGGTGAGGGAGGGAGAGCGACTCGAGAGATGGCTGAGTAGTAAGCCAACTACGCAGCACCACCAGCTGCGACTGTGTCAATTTCTTGTCTAGGATTGTTAAGCGTGTCAGAGTGAATATGAGCGATGGTGTAAGAGAAAGAATGGATGCAAAGGAGGGAAGTGTGAGCAACTTGAGATTACACATGTTCTGAAGCGCTTGACGGACATCATTTGAAGGAGCGGAAGAGACGCAAGCGTCAGGGGAAACAAGTTCCCCGGATGGCCAAGAGTGACAGTGGAAGGAGACAACTAGTGCCGCAAGCTCTTTCTTGCATGCCAAGACGCTGTAGAGCCTCTCTAGCAATGACTCAGGCATCGACTGGACATCGAGCGAGTGGTACAGCGCATATCTGGCAGCGGTACAGAATCCACGGGATACCAGCGCAACGACTGTGATATCATTTCGCGGAAGGAATTCAAGGACGAGGCGGAGAATGGGATCTGGGAGAACTATTGACGATAAGCGACGGTTGGGCAGAAGCGGATGTGGCCTCTCCGAGTGAGTGTCATTTGATAAATTTGGCAAACTAGCAAACCCTATTATGGGAGTGGGGGCGACCGTGCCTGTTCCTTCTTGAATCACCCTCCCAAGACTCTCGGTATCAGAGGAGTCGTCGGACCCGAGGAGACTCGCCCGCCTTCCCAGACCACTAGGCCGTCGAATTTCGAGCGAAGGCTGTGGGGTAGAGCCGCTGGACACCCTAGGGAGCACAGTTCGAGGAAATGTGCACCTGTATTCTATCCCTGCGGAACTCGTACTCGCCTGCGGCGACAACGCTGTCGGTGGACTCCGTCGACGGACAGTAAAGAGACTTGAGACGCGCCTGAGGAGGCTGGCCTCGGACCGAGCACGGATGCGCGGGATCTGTGGGCTCTCAGACTGCCTTTGGGGGGTGACAGATCTGTCCCTGGAAGGTGGTGTAAAGGTCGGAGGATCAACTGAGCGACGGGAGAGGAACGACATTGTAATGTGTGTCATGTGTGGAGGACCTTGGTCGGAGGATGGTACATAGGAAATGGGAATGAAGACTCGCACCGGCCGGACTTGGTCAATTATTTAAGACTTTGCTGAGGGCTGCCCCGACTTCGCCAAAATCACGTACGCAAGACGAGCTCAGGGTAGGAGGCACTTAACGGCGACTGCCAGTTGGGAGTGGGTCAGGGTTGTTGTCAGGGTCTCACCCAGATGAGAAGCGAGCCTGTGAAACATCGTCGAGTGCTTGATAGCTTCGACATGGCACAAAGTGTCTTTATGGCATAGATTGGGAGTCGCAGTCGCAGTGGTTGGTCAAAGGTCATCGGGAGGTTTGTAGTTTTATGTCATATCCTACTCCAGCGTCACGTACAGATGCTTGCTGCTCAATACCGCCTTTGCCCCGGGAACCACCACAATCGTCTGTGTGTCGTCGATGATCATCGCTGGCCCCGTCCCCTCG
>JBBPKN010000495.1:0-38020 GCA_038089275.1 Pulveroboletus cf. rosaemariae
CAGAACTACAGTACTTATACCTCAGAGAGGCAGAACTATCTAGAAGTGTAACAAAATGAGACAAGTGCAAACTCAGAAGCAAAGCAGATGTCTAGATATCTAGGAAACAAATGGAGATGTCAGGGAGGCAATGTCCAATCATGTCAGACTGAAACTAAAGGGTGACAGGATGAAACAGGGGAAAGCAAGGAACAGGGATGGAATAGAAATAGTAACAATGATGGTAATGGTAACTGACTGGAAATGGTCATGGAGTTATATTGGGATGGTCTGGAGATGACAAAGGGGAACTAGGGTAGTACTTAACTGAAGCAGAGATAGACTGGAAGCAGAATGGGGCAGAGTGGGAGCAGAAGCCCAGGAAAGCATATAATGCTAAGGGGCAGGAAGTGTACATGTGTAGCTGGGAAAGACTGGAATGGTAATGGAGGGCCAGAGTTGCCTGGAGGGGAGTCATAGGCTGGAGTGGCTTACTAGGTGCAAAGACCAAATGTAAGCTGGGTCAGAATGGGGTTGGAATTTAGGTCAGAGGTCTGAGATATGACAGATAGTGATAGAGGGCCAGAGTTGCCTGGAGGGGAGTCAGAGGGCTAGAGCAGCTTACTAGGTATAAAGACCAATTGTAAGCCAGGTTGGGATCAGGTCAGAGTTGGGTTGGAGGTCTGGGATATGACACAAGGGCACACCACATAAGGTAAAGCCAAGTCCCATTTGATCATTGAAATCCTTCCTAGATTCCTCTGAAGCCCTCCAGAGCCCTTTAGAGTTATGACCTTCCTTCAGTATCAAGGGTTTTATTCAGAAAGGAACTGGTTAAAAGTGTATCCATACTGGTATAGGTTTTAACAGTCTTCTTCTATTGGGATAAGTTTTAACAAAGATATGTCTTCAACATTTCTGCCCCCCTATCTGCTTTATTAGAATCTGGCCCAACTCTGATTTAGCTCTGACCTCTAGCTGCACAATAAAATGTCTCACTGGCAATCAGTATGTTTCAGTTCCATTTGAAGATAAGAAACCTTTCTCAACTCCATTTCTTCTCTGCCCTAGATTCTGACTCTCCTAATATTTGTTTTGGATATTTTGTTTGACTATCAGACTCTAGTCTAATTTCTGATCTTCTTTCTGATAGTATTTTCAAAGCCCCCATGGCTCTTTATTTCTGTCTCCCTCATTTCCTTTTCCATTTCTCTGACTCTGTTTCAGTAGCAACCATTTTAACATTGGTCTCTAATCTTATTGCTCTAGAGTATTCAGTTAATTCTTCTATTCTCTCCTTGAATGTTCTTTTGTTCTTCTTATTGCCCCATGACCATCCAAGGCATCACTTGCCTGGTCATAAGACTTCATCATAATAGGTTATCTTGTGATTTGTGAAAACTCTACTTTCTGGAATTACTTTGCTGTTAAAACTTTCATCCCACTAAAAGGAAACTGTTAAAATCTATATCAAGATGAGTATACTTTTAACCAGTTCCTTTTTTAAAATGAAACCCTTGATGCTGAAGGAAGGTCAGAACTCTGGGGGGCTCCGGAGAGCTCTGGGGGAATCTAGGAAGGGTTTTAATGGTTAAACAGGACTCAGCTTCACCTTATGTGGTGTACCCTTGTACTTTCCAGTGTCCCAATTTACATAGATGTTGGGGGTGGGTAATAAGGCTGTCTCTATGCTCAACAGGAGGGACAGGCAGGACAAGGAGAGTCAAGCCTAGTCATGGGGGTAAGACCTTGTGACTCCTTCAAGGATATTGCTTGGCCTCAGAGGTACTCCAGAGTAATCCAGAGGGTCAGAGTGAGCCCAAGGGCTCAAGCAGAGTGAGGACAACAACAAGAGGGTGTTTCTGTTGTTTTTGTCAATATTTGTACTGAGGTACAAGATACAAAACTACAGTACTTATATCTTAGCAAGGCAGAACTATCTAGGAGTGTAACAAAATGAGACAAGTGCAAACTCAGAAGCAAAGCAGATGTCTAGATATCTAGAAAACAAATGGAGATGTCAGGAAAGACAATGTTCAATCATGTCAGACTGAAACTAAAGGGTGACAGGATGAAACAGGGGAAAGCAAGGAACAGAAATGGAACAAAAATAGTAACAATGATGGTAATGATAACTGACCAGGAATGGTAATGAAGTTATATCAGGATGGTCTGGAGATGATGAAGGGGAACTAGGGTAGTACTTAACTGGAGCAGAGATAGACTGGAAGCAGAATGGGGTGGAGTGGGAGCAGAAGCCCAGGGGAACATATAACACTAAAGGGCAGAAAGCATACATGTGTAGCTGGGAAGGACTGGAATGGTAATGGAGGGCCAGAGTTGCCTGGAGGGGAGTTAGAGGGCTGGAGTGGCTTACTAGGTGCAAAGACCAATTGTAAGCCAGGTCAGAATGGGGTCAGAATTCAGGTTGGAGGTCCAGAATATGACATCTGCTTTTTTTCCAAACTTGTTCACTCAAGACTTGCAAGGCCTTTACTTAAGTAGACTTTGATGCCCCATTTCATATTCTAACTCCTGACCCCTGAGCCAATTCCAATTTCCAACCTCTGTTCATGAAAATACTAACTAGAGTTGTTAACATTACTCTAGTATTATTACATCTTCATTTTGTTCTTTTTCTGCCTCTTTCCAGACCTTTGTCCTTAGTTCTGCCACCTCTTCTGCCACCTTATCCTCTTTCCTGTCCTTCAGCCCACTCTCTGCATCCTCTCTGCTCACCTTTCACATAAGATCAAGAATATTGACCAGCTACTCTAGCAGCCAGTTTTCCCACCTTATTTCCCACACCATTCTGCCCCCCACCTCCTGTATGGTTGCTGCTAGCAGGCAACAGCCCTCTGTCACCTGCTCAGCACTGCCCTCTGCTTTTTTTGAGCATGTTCTCTTCTTGGGCTGCTTTTCCTCTGCATTTCTTCCACACTGGCTTCTTGTATAATGCACTTTTTCATTTTTACTCTTTTTGGACTGATCTTCTTACTATTGCAACTCTTCACATTGTCACATCACATGACCCATTCACACCTTCACTTCTTCACCCTTTCACATTGTCACCCTTTTATGTCTTCACAAAGGCACAAGTCTAGAGTAATCTAGACTCTGATGTCATATCTTATGTTTTAGCACATGTATTTCTAGGTCCCCACTCCTTTATCACCATTGGTTGGCTTACTGTACATTACTTTAGGGCTAGCACTCTTTGCATGGTCTGTGCGCATACTGTAGCAATATATAAGGAGGTTGGCTCAAGCCTGGGTTTTCCCAGTCTTGTGCACTTGAATCTTCCTTGTTCTTGTTCCCTCTTGGCTCTTATCTTTTCTCTATTATCATTGCCTAGTTCGGTGCTACTAGCTCAAAAGCATCACTCAGACTCAGGATAGAAAGCACATATCAAAGCTAGATGTAGAATTTAGGCCAACACATCTTTAGTTGCATTTCACTTCTCCTTTCCTGGGTGCTCATACCTCACCTTGGCCTCTTGGCAGGCCAAGCATAATGTGGACTTTCCCATGCCCACCTTGCACTTCATCTCCCTATTCTCACACCTCTGGCATGCTGGTACCTCCTCCACCCTCTGCTTCCCCTTGTCATTGCTAGGCCCCACCTAAACCTGCACTCATGCCACCTGATAGGTTTCAGCTACCTTACTCTCAGGAGAATGACCATGGTACTTACCTTTTTATGGGCAGCCATCTCTGCCACCTGCCAGGTCTTCTCAGCCTTTTTGGCTTGCCTTTGGGCAGCCTCCTCTGCCATCTTCTGGATTTTCTTCACCTTCTTCTGCTCCTCCTCCTTCTTTGCCTTTATGCACCTCTTGTGCTCTGTGTACTTTGCATTGGCCAATGCCTTGTCATTATCAGCACACTTCATGATGCATTCCTTGGCCCATGTTATAATGTCATTGAACAAGGTCATATTATTGTAATGAAGGAAGAATGAGTTACTTTGAAGTCCCTGTTTTTATTCATGAGCAAATCAAAAACTCTGCTCTTTCACTCCATTGTCACTAAACAAGGTTATGTGCTCATTATCTCCACACCCCTCTGCTTTATCTCTCTGATGTTACTAAACATGTGATCACATGCCCATCACCACACTAACCCAGATCACATGCCAGTATCTTCTGCACCCCAGGTCAATGGCCTTCAAGGATTCAGGCCTAAGGGGGAAATAATGTCATATCCCATACCTCTATTCCAATTCTGACCCAAATCTAACCCAGCTTATGACTGGTCCTCATATCTAGTAAGCCACTCTAGCCCTTTAACTCCCCTCCAGGCAACTCCAGCCCTCTGTCACCATTCCATTCCACCCCAGCTATGCATGTACACTTCCTGCCTTCCATTGGTATATGCTTCTCTGGCCTTCACTTCTGCTTTACTCTATTTTATTTCTAGTTCTATTTCTGTTCCAGTTAAGTACTACCTTAGTTTCACTTTGCCTTCTTTAGACCACTCTGATATAACTCCATTACTAGTCCCACTTTCAGTTACTGTCACTATTTCCATTTCTGTTCCTGTTCCTTGTTTTCCCTTGCTTTATCCTGTTACCTCTCAATTTCAGTCTGATATGATTGGACATTGTCTTTCTGACATCTCCATTCATTTCTTAGATATTTAGACATCTGCTTTGCTTCTGAGTTTGCACCTGTCTTACTTTGCTACACTCCTAGATAGTTCTGCCTCTCTGAAATATAAGTACTATAGTCTTGTATCTTATACCTCAGTATGAATATCAACATAAATATCCTCTTGTTATTGTCCTTACTCTGCCCAAGCCCTTAGGCTTACTCTAACCTTCTGGATTACTCCAGAGCACCTCTGGGGCCAAGTAATATTCTTGAAGAAATCATAAGGTCCCACCCTCATGACTAGACTTGACTCTTCTTATCTTGCCTATTTCTCTTATTGGGCATTGAAACTGCTTTCTTTTCCCATCTCTGACACCTTTGTAAATCAGGACACCAGAAAGTACAAGGGCATACCACATAAGATGAAGCTAAGTCCCATCTGATTAACAAAACCCTTTCTGAATTCCTCTGAAAGTCTCTGGACATCTCCAGAGTTTTTAGAGTACAACCTTCCCTTGGATTTATGCATCACCAAGGCACTAGAACCTGTCCTTCATTCTCTAGCCATAAGGGTTTTATTTATGAGGCAGATAATGGTAGAAGGTCTACCAGTATATCTGCAATTGATATAAAGTTTTAATAGTATATTCATACTTGGTATAAGTTTTAACACTTTTGCTTCTTTCTGTTATTTTTTAGTTTCACTCTGACAGGATTGGATATTTTCTTCCCTGACATCTCCATTCATCTCTTAAATACTTAGACATCTATTTCACTTCTGAGATTATACCTGTCTTATTTCACTATACTCTTAGATAGTTCTGCCCTCTGAGGTATAAGTACTGTAGTCCTGTATCTTGTATTTTAGTATAAATATTGATACAAATACTCTTGTCTTGTCATCATCCTTACTCCAATTAAGCTACCTAGCTCACCTTCTAATCCTCTAAAGTACTTCAGAGGATCTCTGAAGCTGAGTGATATCCTTGAAGGAATTATAAGGCCCTACTCTCATGACTAGGCTTGACTCTCCTCATTATGCCTTGTTCTCCCACATTGAATGTTAAGAATACTCTTCACTCCATGACTAATCACTCCATAAACTGGGACACTGCAAAGTACAAGGACATACCACATAAGGTGAAGCTAAGTCCTGTACAACCAACACAACCTGTCTTGATTCTTTGCTGGAGATCTTTGGACCTTCCAGAAACATCTGGAGTTTAAGCCTGGATTATGTTGACATAGCAAGAATGGTATAAGTTTTAACAGTATATTTGTACTTATACTTGTACTCTCATACCACTACATTACATAAGAATTGGCTTAGACTGTATCTTGATTCCCAACTCCAACTTACCCACATGGGCTGTGCATATGAGGGTAACCCCTTGGAATCACCAGAACTTCTGGGCATTTCTGGAATCTAGACCAATCCCTTATGCTAACTGTCAGGTTATGATCATTCATGACTTCATTATAACTCCACACTTTTTTGGGTACCCTTAACCCTCAAGTTGGCCTATTCTCCTTATGGTGCAGATTCTTTACTGCTCCTGACCTTTTGAGCCTCTCTAAACCACTCTGACTTTCTAGAATGTTAGTTACTGGCCCCAGATGCTCAAGATACATGTGCCTAGATTCAACTTCTGACTTCTGACCCAGGCATTCCCCTAGCCATTCCATGGCCTTTTTTTCAACAAGTCACCCAAGGATTATTAATAGGCTATCACCACCCACTTGTGTCTATTCTCTACTCCTAGGCAACCCATTTTTGGCAGTTGGTTCTAGCCCTTTGAGATCTTGTTTCTCAAGCACAACAAGTCTACTAAACCTCAGCCCCTTGTCTCTCTGATCTCTAATACTGCACCTTTGTGCACTTTCAATCATTATAATTTCCTGTTGGGTTTCTAGCTCTGCTTAGGATTTGAAAGCTCCAATACTCTGACCTCACTCTGCCTATTTCTGTTCCTGTTATAAAATTGCAACATACTCCAGATATACTTCAGATAACTCTGGAGTGGACAGAGCTTGGCTTCACCTTATGTGGTGTGCCCTTATGCTAGTACCAGGTGCCCTGATTTACAGAGGGGTCAGAAACTATCAGAGGTCTGGGATAGGCCATAGGGCTTTTCCCAATAAGAGGTATGATGTCAAGTCATGGAGTAAGTTGTGAGACTTAGTGTAGGGTACAATATCAAGCCATAAAGCAGGAGGGAATCTAAGAGGATCATAACATCATGTTATGGTTGATATTCAAACTGAAATACAAAATACAGAGTGTTAAAACTTATCCAAGTACAAATATACTGTTAAAACTTATACCAGTATGAATATACTTTTAAAACCCATCCAAGTATGGATATACTGTTAAAACCAGTTTTTTCCTGAGCAAAACTCTTGATGCTAAGGGAAGGTCATAATTCTGAAGGGCTCTGGGGGGCTCCAGAGGGATCTAGGAAGGGTTTCATTGATTGAACAGGACTTGGCTTTACCTTATGTGGTGTGCCCTTGCACTTTCCAGTGTCCTGATTTACATAGAAGTTGGCAGTGGGTAAGAAGACTATCTCTGTGCTCAACAGGAGGGACAGGCAGGACAAGGAGAGTCAAGCCTAGTTATGGGGGTAGGACCTTATGACTCCTTCAATGATATCGCTTGGCCCCAGAGATACTCCAGAGGAACCTGGAGGGTCAGAGTAAGCCCAAAGGCTTGATCAGAGTAAAGACACAGACAAGGGGGTATTTATGTTGATATTTGTACTAAGGTAACAGATTATCAAAATCCAAATACTGCTACTACTACTACTACTAGGTTGGAGTTTATCAGAAGGGAATGTGAGCTCTGAAGATCTCTGGAGATTTCCGAAGATTTCTGAAAATGGTCAAATAGTCAAGTAGCAGGTTCTTCATCAAACAGGACTTGGCTTCAGTGCCCTGGCATAGCCTTGGTGTTCTAATGTGTGGCAGGCCAGAAATAGCAGAGAAGAGCTTGCTCAGGGCTCAACAAGAGAGACAGACAAGATAAAAAGTATCAAGTCCAGTCTTGAGAAGCAGAGTCATCAAGACTTATAGAAGGTAGCTAATAGACTAATCATAATTTCCATTGGGGCTGGAGGGTCAGAGTGAGTCAGGAACTCAGGTCAGATAGGGATAGTAACAATAGTAAAGCTGTCACTCATCCCAAGTCAACATTAAGCCATAATAACTTTAATGCTGAAAACTCCAGAGTAATCCAGAGAGTCAGAGTGAGCCCAAAGGCTTGATCAGAGTGAGGATGACAACAAGAGGGTGTTTCTGTCAATATTTGTACTAAGGTACAAGATACAAACCTACAGTACTTATACCTCAGAGAGGCAAAACTATCTAGGAGGGTAGCAAAGTAAGACAGATGCAAACTTAGAAGCAAAGCAGATGTCTAAATATCTAAGAAATGAATGGAGATGTCAGGGAAGACAATGTCCAATCATGTCAGACTGAAACTGAAGGGTAACAGGATAAAACAAGGGAAAGCAAGGAAGAGGAATAGAATAGGAATAGTAACAATAATGGTATCAGTAACTAAGAGTGGAAATGGTAACAGAGTTATACTGGAATGGTTCAGAGATGATGAAATTGAACTAAGGTAGTACTTAACTGGAACTGAAAATGGAATGGGGCAGAGTGGGAGCAGAGGCCTGGGGAAGTACATAATGATGAGGAATTGTTAAAACTTTCCATTCTTCTCAAAGAGACTGTTAAAACCTATACCGAGATGAGTATACTTTTAACCAGTTCCTCTTGTAATTGAAAACCTTGATGCTGGAGGTAGATCAGAACTCCGGATGCTCCAGGGAATTCCAGGAATATCTGGGAAGGGTTTCAATGGTTGAATGGGACTCGGCTTCACCTTATGGGGTGCGCCCTTGCACTTCTTCATTGTCCCGATTTATGTAGGTGTTGGGGTGGGTGACAAGGCCAGTCATGGGGGTGAGGCTTTACAACTCCTTTGAGAATATTGTGTAGTCTCAGAGGTATTCTGGGGTAACCCAGAGAATTGGAGTGAGCCCAAGGGCTCATGCAGTGTGAGGATGACAACAAGAGGGTTCTGGTGTTTTTGTCGATATTTGTACTGAGGTACAAGATACAGAACTACAGTACTTATACCTCAGAGAAGCAGAACTATCTAGGAGTGTAACGAAATAAGACAGGTGCAGGCTCAGAAGCGAAGCAGATGTCTAGGTATCTAGGAAATGAATGAAGATGTCAAGAGACAATGTCCAATCATGTCAGACTGAAACTGAAAGGTAACAGGATGAAACAGGGGAGAGCAAGGAACAGGAACAGAACAGGAATAGTAACAATGATGGTAATGGTGGCTGACCAGGAATGGTAACAGAGTTATAGTGGGAAGGTCCAGAGATGATGAAGAGGAACTAGAGTAATACTTAACTGGAGCAGAGATACACTGGAAGCAGGATGGGTGGAGTGGGTGTGAAAGTCTGGGGAAGCATTTAATGCTAAGGGGCAGGAGTACACATATGTAGCTGGGGAAGATAGGTGTGAAGACCAATTGCAAGCCGGGTCAGGATGGGGTCAGAGTTCGGATCGGAGGTCCGGAATATGACAGGGATAGAAACTGTACATGTATAGCTGGGGCAGACTGGAATGGTGACAGAGGGCTGAAGTTGCCTGGAGGGAAGTCAGAGGGCTAGAGTAGCTTACTAGGTACAAGGGCCAATTGTAAGCCAGGTCAGAATGGTGTTGGAACTAGATCAGAGGTATGAGATATAACACAGAGCTACTGTACTTATATCTTGGAGAGGCAGATTATCTAAGGAGGAAACAGAGATATGAAAGGAGTTGTCTTGTAATTGAAGCAGGTGCCAATGCATCCTGGATATGAATGGAGATGTCAGAGGAGACAATGTTGAATAATGTCAAACTGAAACTAAATGATAACAGGAAGAAGTAAGGCAGAAAGAAACAGGAACAGGAAGTAAGATTGGAGGAACTACAGAGTTGTATTGGAATGTTATGGAGTTAGCATAGGTAAAGTTGTAACCAATCATTAGGTAGGAAAAGATGGAGGTAAGAGAACTAGGAAATATGCATGAAAGCAATCAGAGTTGCACTAGAGACATAGTGGAGTTGACCCATTAGCATGGGATGTGACAGTATTCCCCTCTTAAGGCCTGAACCCCTGAAGGCTGTTAAGCACATGCTCTCAATGAATAAGTAAGTGGAGCAGGCATCAGGGTTTAGCTGGCCAGAAGCCCATAAAAGTGAATACCACCTCAGAAACTTCCATACTAGTTTCTCTCATCATGTTTCCATTTGCTGATATTCACACCTGGTCTAATGAGTGCCTTGAGGAGCATGTTAAAGACAAAAAGGAGCTTGGCGACATGAAGTACACTAAGTGGAAGCAGTGGAGAAAAGTGAGGAGAGAGGAAAAGGCTCAAAAAAAAGCAGAGGAGGTGCAGAAAGCAGTAAAGGCAGTCTGAAAACAGATGAGTACTGGAAATGCAATCAGGGCCTAGCACTCAAACCTGGCTTAGGTGGAGGAATTTTGCCAAGCTCAGATGGGGTTGAGTAGCAGCAATGGCAAGAGAAGAGCAGAAGAGGAACCAGGGTGCCAGAGGTGCAACAATCAGGAACTGGAGTATGAGGTGGGCCTGGGCAAGTTGACATCATGCCTTGCCTGTATAAAGGCAAAGGTGAGGTGTGACCATCCTGGCCAGGAAAAGCTGGAGAGGAAGTGAAGATAAAAGGTGGGAGAGAAAGGGGTGCCCAATAGCAGGGCAGACTTAGAGAAGACAGAGGAGGGTCTTTGGCAGATGGCTGAGGGCTGTTGCCTGATGGAGGCATCAATAAGGGAGGTGGGCAGGAAGATATGGCAGGAGACAAAGCACAAGAACCAGCTGCTAGGGCAGCTGGTTGATACATTGGAAAAGGCATGAATGGAGGAAATCAGAGAAGCCAGGAGTTCAGGGAGTGAGAACAGGGAGGTTGATAAGGTGGCAGCAGAGCTGTTGGAACTTTGCATGGAGGTTGGTGGAATTTCTATGGTAGACAAGGAGGTTGAAAAGGTGATCTTTGAGTAGATAGAGAATCTTGTGACTAGATCACTAGATCCACTACTTAGTTAATTAATCATAAGATGGCCCAGGTTTGTCTGGATAACAGAGATGAAACTCCTCAATAATCTCTGAAGCATGACCTAATTCAGTGGCAAGGAGCCATGAGGTTTCCTTGTTAGTATCCTTATAATCTAACCACTTAATCAAATATAGTAATTTGCAGTTCCTTCACCTATGATCTATCTTTGAGTCTAGGATTTCAGAGATTTCAAACTCCAGTTCACCATTGATCTCAACTGGTGGTGGGGGTGGTTGCATATAATCAGGGATTATGTTGGGGACAAAGGGTTCAAGTTGAGAAATATAAAAAACTGGATAAATGGACTTTATGTTCTCTGAAAGATGGAGTGTGAAGGACAGCAAGCCTGCCTGAGCAATAATGGGATAAGGACCTAAGTTCTTTTTGGCAAGTTTCTTGAATGGCCATGTAGTCCTGAAGTACTTAGCCTTGACAATACCTGGTCACCTACTTTAAAGTCTGGTGCTGGAGATTATTGGGCATCTGTGGATTCTTGGTATCTGACTTGGGTGGCAGCTATTTCTTTATGAAGGAAGGCATGGAGAGAGTTGAGGTCAATGGCATATTCTTGAGCTTGGGGAGAGGTGAGATCATGTCCTGGATACATGGAGATATTCAGATGGTAGCCCTTGTTAGTGAAAAAAGGGGAAACACCTGTGATAGCATTAGAGGCATTGTCATAAGCAAACTCTGCAAGGGGCAGGAGTTTGGACCAGTTGTCCTGCTGATAGTTGCAATAAATGCATAGATACTGCTCCAGGGTTTAGTTCATTCACTTGATTTGACCATTACCCTCCAGATAATACCTGGAGGTGAAGTGAAGGCAGATATTGAGGACTTGACCCAGGGAATGAAAAAAATGGGAAATGAACTCAGAACCTTGATTGGAGGTGATGTGGAAGGAAACTCCATGTTTAGAGAAAACATGGAGTAAGAAGAGTTTAGCAAGCCCTGGGAAGGTCACCTTGTTGTCTGTAGAAATGAAGATGCACTGCTTTGATAGATGATCTACAACAACAAGGATGGCAGAGTAACTGGAGGAAGCTGGGAGCTGTTTGATGAAATCCATAGAGATGGAATTTCATGGCTTTTCTGGAATGAGGAGCTGCTTGAGGAAACCATAGGGTTTGTGATGAAGTATCTTGGCATGGGCACAAGCTATACATGAAGAAATATACTCTTTGATGAATGCTTGAATGCCAGGCTGTTATATTCTGGACCTCCAACCCAACTTCAACCCCATCCCAACCTGGCTTACAATTGATCTTTATACCTAGTAAGCTACTCTAGCCCTCTGACTCCCCTCCAGGCAACTCTGGCTTCCTGTCACCATTCCAGTCTCCCCCAGCTATGCATGTACACTTCCCACCTCTCAGCAAAATACACTCCTCTGGGCTTCTGCTCCTACTCTGCCCCATTCCACTTCTAGTCTATCTCTGCTCCAGTTAAGTACTACCCTAGTTTCCCTTTGTCATCTCTGGACCATCCTGGTATAACTCCATTACTGTTCCCAGTCTCAATTACCATTACCAGCATTGTCACTATTCCTGTTCTGTTCCTGTTCCTTGCTTTCCCCTGTTTCATCCTGTTACTCTTTAGTTTTAGTCTGACATGATTGGACATTGTCTTCTCTGACATCTCCATTTGTTTCTTAGATATTTAGACATCTGCTTCACTTCTGAGTTTGCACTTGTCTCACTTCATTACACTCCTAGATAGTTCTGCCTTGCTGAGGTATAAGTACTGTAGTTTTGTATCTTGTACCTCAGTACAAAAATCAACAAAAACAACAGAAATACCCTTTTGTTGTCATCCTTACTCTGCTCAAGCCCTAGGGCTCACTCTGAACCTCCAGGTTACTCTGGAGTACCTCCAAGGCCAAGCAATATTCTTGAAGGAGTCACAAGATCTTATCCCCATGACTAGGCTTGACTCTCCTTGTCCTGCCTGTCCCCCCTGTTGAGCGTAGAGACAGTCTTTTTCACCACCTCTGACATCTATGTAAATCAGGACACTGGAAAGTGCAAGGGTGCACCACATAAGGTGAAGCTAAGTCTTATTTGACCATTAAAACCCTTCCTAGATTCCCCCAGAGCCCTCTGGAGTTCTGATCTTCCTTTAGCATCAAGGGTTTTATTTTAAAAGAAACTGGTTAAAAGTATACTCATCTTGGTATAGGTTTTAACAGTCTCTTTTTAGTGGAATGAAAGGAGACTATTAAAACCTATACCAAGATGAGTATACTTTTAACCAGTTTCTTTTTGAATGAAATCCTTGATGCTGAAGAAAGATCAGAACTCCAGAGGGCTCTGGGGGAAATCTAGGAAGGGTTTCAATTGTCAAATGGGACTCAGCTTCATCTTATGTGGTGCACCCTTGCACTTCTCCATTGTCCCAATTTACATAGATATCAGAGGTAAGTAAGAAGGCTATCTCTATGCTCAACAGGAGAAACAGGCAGGACAAGGAGAGTCAAGCCTAGTCATGAAGGTGAGGCTTTATGACTCCTTCAAGGATATCATGTAGCCTCAGAGGTACTCTGGAGTAACCCAAAGGGTCAGAGTGAGCCCAAGGGCTCAAGCAGAGTGAGGATAACAACAAGAGGGTTTTCTGATGTTTTTGTTGATATTCATACTAAGGTACAAGATACAAAACTACAGTACTTATATCTCAGCAAGGCAGAGCTATCTAGAAGTGTAACAAAATGAGACAGGTGCAAACTCAGAAGTGAAGCAGATACCTAGATATCTAGGAAACAAATGGAGATGTCAGGGAGGCAATGTCCAATCATGTCAGACTGAAACTGAAGGGTGACAGGATGAAACAGGGGAAAGCAAGGAACAGGGACAGAACAGGAATAGTAACAATGATGGTAATGGTAACTAACTAGGAACAGTAATGGAGTTATATCAGGACAGTCTGGAGATGATGAAGAGGAACTAGGGTAGTACTTAACTGGAGCAGAGATAGATTAGAAGCAGAATGGGGCAGAGTGGGAGCAGAAGTCCAGGGGAGTGTATAATACTGAGGAGCAGGAAGCATATATGTGTAGCTGGGGAAGACTGGAATGGTGACAGAGGGCCAGAGTTGCCTGGAGGGGAGTCAGAGGGCTGGAGTGGTTACTAGGTGCAAAAACTAATTGTAAGCTGGGTCAGAATGGGGTTGGAATTCAGGTCAGAGGTCTGGGATGTGACAAACAGGCCAGGTATATTCTTGACAAATGAGCTCCAGTGTCTGATTCTGACTGAAGTGTCCAGATAAGGGGTGGTCATACTTGTAGCAGAGAACCCAGAGATGGATGTTAGAGGCATCAGGAACATAGATGTGGTTGTTCAAATGAAAGAAGTCTTCTGGGTCTCTAGACCAATGAGAGTTGGATGAGAGGGTGCCAGACAGGTGGGTAGAGGTGGTGGAATCAGAAGAGAGTGCCAAGAGGATGTCATGATGGAGGATTTTGATGTTAAAGAGGAATGTAGACCAGAATACTGGAGATGCTAGGGAGAAAGCCTGGAGGGACATAGTAAGTTGCTCCTGCATGAACATGGGCTGGAAGTTATGCAGATTGATGAGGGTGTAGTTGCTATTCCCCTCTCTGGGATAGATGTCCCATTGTCTAGTTAAAGTGTCAGGTTTAGCATCTAAATGACCAGGGCAAAAACAAATGATCAGATTGAACTGAGAGAGAAACTCCAACCACTGGACTTGCTGGCAGGTCAGAAGCTTAGACATAGTGAAATATTCCAGGTTCTTGTGATCAGTGATGACATCCACCAGAGAACCAAAACCTTTAAGGTAATAACACCAGGTCTTGAATGCAGTGAAAATAGCAAGGAGCTCCTTATCATGAATGTTATAGTCGAGTTCTGGTGCAGTGAGCATATGTGAATAGAAAGCAACAGGGTGGACCTCATCATCTGGGCACTGGAGTGAGAGGATTCTGGTGATTGCATAGTCTGAAGCATCAGTCTCAATGATGAGAGGAGCATTGGGGATTCAATGAGTCAGAATAGGAGCAGAAGTGAAAGCATTCTTGAGGCACTGAAAAGCAGTGTGACAAGAAGCATCAAAATCCCAATAAGCAGACTTGTGGGTAAGGTAAGTCAGGAAGATGATGATATTGAAGTAGCCCCAGATGAAGTGGTGGTAGAAATTAGCAAAACCAAGGAAAGACTGAATATCTCAAACTTTGTGAGGCTTGGGCCAATCCAGGATGGATTAAACCTTTTCAGGGAACATAGTGAGCCCTGAAGAGGAGAGCTGGTACCCAAGATACTCAGTGAAATCAGTATGGAATTTGCATTTCTCAGATTTGGCAAAGAGGCCATGTTTTCAGAGGTAATGGAGGACTTCTTGGACATGCTCAGTATGAGATGTCTGGTCAGCAGAGAAAATTAGGATATTATCCAAATAAACAATCACCAAAACATCAAAAAGATCAGTGAAGATAGAATTGATGAACTGCTGAAAAGCTGCAGGGGCATTGGTGAGCCCAGATGGCATGACAAGCCACTTGTATGAGCCATAGCATGTATGGAAGGAGGTTTTCCACTTGTCACCCTTAGCAATGCAAATTAAATGATAAGCATGCCTAAGGTCAAGTTTAGTATAGATAGTTGTATGGCTTGGAGTGTCAAGGAGATCAGAGATACACAGAAGGGAGTAGCAGTCTTTCTTTGTGATCTTGTTGAGTCCTCAGAAATCTACACACAACCAGAGGAATCCATCCTTCTTCTGGATGAAGAGGACAGGGGCAGTGTAAGCAGATGTGAAGGGTCAGATGAAGCCAGTAGCAAGATGTTCATCTAGGAAAGTCCTGAGTGCTTCAAGCTTAGAGGGTAACAGGGAATAGGTGGTGCTGATAGGCAGGGAGGTGCCTTCTCCAGATCAATCTTCAGGTCAAACTTGCAGTGGGAGGCAAGAGTAGACACCTTGCTTTTGCTAAACACATTAGTGAAGTTGTGATATTCCTGAGGAATGCTGGAAAGGTTGGCTGGAGGAGGGGCAACAGAAGCAGAATGGAAATGACTCTCCAGGGATTGGAGCTGCAGACAGAATGGGACTAAGCCATCAAGGCTACAGGCATGTGTGAATGCTAATGAGCTGAGTAGCTTGATTGATAGAGATTTGGAGTCAGGGGAACATGATAAATCAGGTTCAGAGTTAGCTTGGGTCAGAAAAACCAGAAGCTGCAGAGATAAGCTCAGGGGTATTGGCATGTTTGATTCAGATAATCAAAATGAGATATGACTTGATACCCAGTCAATCAATGGATTGTAGTGGGCAAGCCAGTTGTATCCTAGAATGAAAGAACTAGATCCATCCAACAGAGTAACATAAAATGTCATTGGAGTAATATCACTGGTTTTAAAACAAACTGAAAGATCAATGGCATTCATAATCATAGAATTGGAAGAGCCATCAAAAAGTCAGAGCTGCAACAGAGGAATGGAATAAGTCAGAAGGTTGTAGGTACTGACTAACTTGGTGTCTACAAAGCAATCTGAAGAACCAGAGTCAATCAGGGCAGAAAATGGAGGATTTTTGTGTGAAACAAGGGTGACAAGAGGTATAAATGAAGCACTATCTAAAAGAATGGACACATTAAGTCTAACCTCCAGTAAAGCATGGAAAGGATCAATGCAACCTCCAGCCTGTGCAGAGTCATGGAGGCTGTGGACTATTTTTTCACCTCTGAGGCAGAAGCCTCTGGTTTGATTTCTGGAGTGGAGGTTTTGGCAGCATGAGCTTTGGCCACCTTAGAGGAAGACTTGGGGCAGTTCTTTGCTATATGCCCAGCAATACTGCAGAACAAACAGAGGTGATTCTCCAGTTGACACTTGCATTCCTTGGCAGTGAGCTTACCATCCTTACCAAGCTTAGATGATAAGTCCTGCTTCTGGGGAATAGACAACTTGAAGAAGCCAGAGGAACTAGCTGACTTGTTCTTTGATTCATTAGGGCTAGAGGTCAAAGCAGAGGGTACAGAGGGTTTATCAGATGATTTGGATGGGTAAGACAACTTTTCTTGTCAGCTGATTTCAGATTTGCACTCCCAGTAATGAGCATCAATGGTCTGAGCCAGCTGGTGCAGCTCAATGAAGGTCAGGGGCTTGCCAACATAGGAAAGGTCATCTTTAATGCAGTCTGGGAGATCATTATAGAAGTAGTGGTGGAGGGCACCTTCTTTATAGCCCTAGACTTGAGATGTGACTCTGTTAAACTCAACTACATATTTGTTGATTTATTGACCATCTGTTATAAATGTTTCAATGTATTTGGGGGTACTCCGGATAACTCTGAAGTGGATGGGGCTTGGCTTCACCTTATGTGGTGCGCCCTTATGCCAGTACTGAGTGCCCCAATTTGTGGAGGGGTCAGAAACATGGAGGGTCGGGATCGGCCGGAGGGCTTTTCCCAATAAGAGGCATGATGTCAAGCCATGGAATAAGTTGAGGGACTTTAGAGTAGGGTATGACATCAAGTCATGAGGCCGAAGGGGTCTGGGGGAATCATAGCGTCATATTATGGTTGATATTCCAACTGGAGTCCAAGATACTGAACTCCAGTGCTTATATACCTTAGGGAGACAGATTATCTAAGAAGGGAACAGAGGTATGAAAGGAGTTGTCTCATAAGTGAAGCAGGTGCCAATGCATCCTGGATACGAATGGAGATGTCAGAGGAGACAATGTCGAATAATGTCAAACTGAAACTAAGTGATGACAGGGAGAAACATGGCACAAAGAAACAGGAACAGCAAGCAAGGTTGAAGGAACAACGGAGTTGTATCAGAATGGTACAGAGTTAGTATAGGTAAAGTTGTAGTCAATCATGAGGTAGGAAATGACAAAGGTAAGGGGAACTAGGAAACATGCAGCTTAAAGTGTAAGAATACCCAGAGTTGTATCGGAACAAAGCGGAGTTGACCTGTTGGCATAGGATGTGACACCATCCTTCATAGTCAACTGGTCTAACTAGTGCTCTGCATCTCCAACTGGATCATGGGGTCCAAAGTTGGTCCAGAGTTCCTGAATGAACTTCTTATAATCATCCATTCACAAGGAATGAATGTCAGGGTCTTTAGTAAGAAGAAGATCAGGCTTGAACCATTTCAATGCCATGTCCTTAAGGTAGGACTGAGCATAAGTGACCTTGGCTCAGTTATTGGCAAAGGCTTTGGGACAATTCTGGAAGTTTAACTCACATTGCACCAAAAAAATGTGGAGCTTCCAGGGGTCAGTTCCATTGAACTGGTCTGGTTTATATACTTTGGTATGCTGTGATTTTCAGGGATATGATGGGAAGAGCAAGCTAATCCACAAATGGCACTAGCAAGATTGGTAATAGTATCATGGTGAATGGAAATAGGTTTTGAATCTGGAAAAGATTCCAGGTTATTCTCCAGAATATTAGAATACCCATTGGAGGGATCATCTCCAGGGTCATCTGGTACTCCTGGCTGGGCACCATGGTTGTCAGGGGTGTGGGGAGGTTGGGGAACCTTGGAACCATCAAGGGCTTCATCAACTGGAGCACTAGGTGTGGACAAGTGGAAGGGAGCAGGAGCCTGTGAGGCCAAGCCTGGGGTGCAGTGGGCAGAGAAACTCTTGAACTAATCAAGGACAGCATGAGAGTAAGCTCTAGTTACACAGATTGACATGATAGCAGTACCAGCACAAGTGGGAGTTTGAATATACTGTTATAAAATTGCAATGTACTCCAGATGTACTCCAGATAACTCTGGAGTGGATGGGGCTTGGCTTTACCTTATGTGGTGTGTCCTTATGCTAGTACTGGGTGCCCTGATTTATGGAGGGGTTGGAAACTATTGCAGGTCCAGAATAGACCATAGAGCTTTTCTCAACAAAAGATATGATGTTAAGTCATGGAGTAAGTTATAAGACTTAGTGTAGGGTACAATGTCAAGTCATGAAGCAGGAGGGGATTTAAGAGGATCATAACATTATGTTATGGTTGATATTCAAACTGAAGTACAAGATACAGAGCTACTGTACTTATACCTCAGAAAGGCAGATTATCTAAGGAGAGAACAGAGATATGAAAGGAGTTGTCTCATTGTTACATCCTGTGCCAATGGGTTAACTCTGCTATGTCTCCAGTGCAACTCTGGTTACTGTCACACTTTAAGCTGTGTATTTCCTAATTCCCTTTATCTCTGTCTTTTCCTACCTAATGATTGTTTCCATCTTACTCTGTACCATTCCAATACAACTCCATAGTGCCTGTAATCTCACTTCCTGTTCCTGTTTCTTTCTGCCTTGCTTCTCCCTGTCATCATTTAGTTTCAGTTTGACATTATTTGATGTTATCTCCTCTGACATCTCCATTTGTATCCAGGATACATTGGCACCTGCTTCACTTATGAGACAACTCCTTTCATATCTTTGTTCTCTTCTTAGATAATCTGTCTCTCTGAGGTATAAGTATGGTAGCTCTGTATCTTGTACTTGAGTTGGAATATCAACCATAACATGATGTTATGATTCCCTTAGACCCCCTCCTGCCTCACAACTTGACATTGTACCCTACACTAAGTCTCACAACTTACTCCACAACTTGACATCATACTTTCTGTTGGAAAAGCCCTATGGCCTATCCTGGACCTTTAATAGTTTCTGACCCCTCCATAAATCAGGGCACCTGGTACTAGCATAAGGGCACACCATATAAGGTGAAGCCAAGCCCCATCCACTCTGGAGTTATCTGGAGTACCCCTGGAGTATGTTGCAATTTTATAACACTTATAAGCAAAGCAGGTGCCAATGTATCCTGGATACAAATGGAGATGTTAGAGGAGACAATGTCAAATAATGTCAAACTAAAACTAAATAATGACAGGGAGAAGTGAGGCAGAAGGAAACAGGAACAGGAAGTGAGACTGGAGGAACTATGGAGTTGTATCAGAATGGTATAGAGTTAGCATAGGTAAAGTTGTAACCAATCATTAGGTAGGAAAAGATGAAGGTAAGAGAAGTAGGAAATACACAGCTTAAAGTGTGAAAGCAACCAGAGTTGCACTGGAGACATAGCAGAGTTGACCCATTGGCATGGGATGTGACAGTTCCTCTCCAAACTCTTTCTTTTTCCTTTGTTTTGGCCTCTTATGCTCAAGCTATCAGATCTCCACATACTCTACAAAGACTATTGGATTCACTCTGTCAATGCTTAGCATTATCCTCTGCTAAATGATTTGTGTTCACTGATTCTAGAACACCACTAACTTATCCATTATGGTCCATTTACCCCAGATATTGAGTAGTACCTTATCTGTTCACTGGATAACACATGCCAGTACTCCATGCACCTCTTGTAGCTCTGTATTACTCCAGTCTCAGCTAACTCTGACCCCAAACCACAGCTTTTTCATCTTTTCCTGGTAGTTATGACTCTGTCATCCAGAGTGCAGTAGTCTGGTTGCATTGCTCTGCCCTTTATGATAGGACAGTTTTATATGTTAATATGCCTTTCAGGAAGATACCTCTGCCCATCTTTGACCTTCTTCAAGCTTGTAGCATCTGATCCCTTGTGTTATAGTTGTGATATGGCACTCTATGCAGATAAGGTTTTAACTATAACCTGGTATGCTTTGGGGTTGTGCTGGTGTTGATGTTTGTTTTGAATAAAGAATAAAGGTAGATGATAACCCTAACCCTAGATGAGGCTTGGGCTGAATATGGGAAGATACTCTGGGTAGCTAGGCCAGAGAAGTGAAAAAAGAATACTGGATGCTTATTGAGATAACTAGATGTCTAAATAAACAAGTGTTCAAAGCTGGAAAGCTTAGAGCTACATGGTCAGCCTATTTATACTATCTAGGATGATGTACAGACCACCAAGCATGCTATTACATTTTCTCCTCTTTTCTTTTTTTTCTCTTCTTTTCTGTCTATATTCCTTATAGCTTCTGCTCTTCTTATACCTTGGGTGCTTTCTTGTTTATCTTTCTTTCAATATATTCTGCTCTTCTCACAGTCTGGCCTCACCTAGACTGCTCTCTGTTATGCCCTTTGCCTGGGCTTTCTACCTCTTAATCAGCTGACTTATAATTGTTCTATCTCTTTCCATCCATTTCTACATGGATATTTTATTCATCATTCATTAGCATGATTACACTACTGACCTCCACTCAAACCTTGTTAGTTGTACTATAAAGTAGCATACTTCTAGTCTCCTCTCTCTTTATGCTATCTTTACCTTGCAATCTTCTCACAAGTTTTCACTTGTTCTTGTCCTTGTACCTAGTACTCAGAATTCATTACTTGTATCCTGGCACTTAACCAGAGAGTCACCAGCATCTGACTTCAGCACACCCCTGGGAGTGTAGCTGGTATCACTTAAGGCACAACACTTTGTTTGTTGCCTTCCACTTGTCTTGAAGCTTACCTTTGATTTGCTTCTTCTGCTTTTCTCTAGCAAGATCTATGCCTGTCCCTACCCAAGCCTAGCATAACAAAAAAAGTAGCATTTTCTACTTGCAGCTATCATTGATATAGTCCACTCCCACCATTTCATCCAAACAACCTTTGCTGTTCAACTCCCTCTGGGGTAAGCCTTGAGCCTCTACCTCAGACCCTTTCAAGTCCACTTTAGAGTTCAAGAACCCCTCTTCTCTGGATTGCCCTTCCACACCAGAAGATATGCTTGTAGATATGCTTGTTCCCTTACAAGAAGAAGTATGAGAAAATCATAACCTAGTACATGAACTATTCTCTTTCTTGCAGATCCCCTAAGCCCAGACTCCACCCTTTCCTACTCCTGTTTGACACTAACCTGCATTCACCCTTCCCCAACCCCTGTCAAAACCTGCCATGTCTGGCTCCTCCTTCTCTTTCACCAAGCCAATGGAACTTCATCTTGGTGCTTCTGAGCACTTTAATGGCAACAGATCCAAAGCTGAGAACTGGCTGGACACAGTCCAGTTCTACCTTTTTGTTAACAGTGCAGTCTATGACTCCAATAAAAAGAAGATTGCCTTTGCCCTTTTATTCATGACCAAAGGGACAGCACTGTCATGGGCTACAATGTACCAGAATAAATGCATCTCTGGCATGATCATCACTATGGGAAAGTTTTCCCAGTTCACCTCTGAATTCCTGAAAGTTTTCCAACAACAGGACACAGTTAATGCTGCCATCCATTGGTTGGTGAACACACAGATGAAGCAGAGAAAGAAAGGTGAATGGACACCTTTCCTTGCCAAATATACTGCTGAGTTCCAGAACCAAGTTATCACTGCTAAAATCACTAATGACAACATCCTTATTGGTTACTATGAAACAGGACTTGCATCCTACCTCTCTTGTTGCATTCATAACCTGGATATGATCCCCTCTACTATTGCTGAGTGGTACACCAAAGCTGCTTATTTTCAAGGAACTATGGAGCATGCTCACTCTATAGAACAATGACAAAAGAATCCTCATGCATTCACTTAGACTCCCATGTTCCCCTCTACCACCACATTCAAGCTGGAGAAAGATCCAAATGCTATGGATGTAGATGCTGTAAAGAAGGGCTGACTAACCAATGCAGGTAGGGCCTTCTGCATCAAGAATAAGATTTGTTTCAGATACTGGAAACCTGGCCATATTAATACCACCTGCCCAAACTTCCCTGCTTCCTCTCCCTCAACCACCACCAAGGATACCCCTCATGTCAAGATGGTCTCTGCCAAAGAATCAATAATGAAGATCAAGGAGGTTAGTGATGATGAATCTGATAATGGGGTGGCAAGAGTAGTTGTTAAGAATGAATGAAAGAAGAAGATGGAAAAAGGGCAGGATTTTTAAAACAGAGTACCTTCCCTATGCAAGGTACTCCCTCCTTCTCTTGTGCACCTGTACTTGTATCTGCATCAAAGAAATCAATAAAGATTGCAATTCAAGTTTCCCCCTTATCCCATGCCAAGAAAGTTGTAGCCACTTGTGCTCTTGTCAACAGCAGAGCACAGATCAACTGTATAGACTGGGACATTGTCAAGAAGAACCAGTTTCCCACTACTAAACTTTCTGAACCAATTGTTATTTGCAACATTAACCACTCAGATAACAAGAAAGGCAAGATCACTAGGATTTGCAACTTCCTCCTTCATGTTGAGCAATTGATTCTCCCAGTCTCCTGCTATGTCATTATATGTGGGAAGGAGAACATTATCCTCAGATATCCATGGCTTCAGATCATGAACCCCACTATTGACTGGATGGCAAACATGCTTACCATCCCAGACTCCCCTTTCAATGCAACCACTTATTGCATCAACTCTGTCCATAAACCACAGTTTGATGGACTCCTCAACAACATTATTGTTCCCCACAATGAACTTCTGGTCCATTACCTGAACTATGTTACCCCAGAGCAGTCAATCAATGACTTGCTCTATAATCACCACTCTAGCAGGATTTTAGATTGCTGCTCCTCTTATCTTCCCAAAATCACTGTTGCTCAGCTTACCACATCCACCAAACTAGCCATTGAAGCCAAAAAGGCTAAACCCAAGATGACCCTTCCCCCTAAATACTTTTAGTTCTCATTAGTAATTTCCAACACCCTGAAAACCCTTGATTATCTTCCATCCTCTCACCCCTATAATCATGAGATCAATCTGAAGAACATGTTTGTCCCAAAGATAGATAAGGTTTACCCCTTATCTCCCCTTAAGTGACAGGCCATGGAATATTTCCTTGAAGAGAATCTTTGGGCAGAGAAGATCTGTCTCTCCAATTCCCCCCAAGCCTTGTCCTTCTTCTTCATCAAAAAGAAGGATGGCAAACTCCATCCTTGTTAAGATTATAGGTATCTCAATGAACACACCATTCATAATGCCTACCCTCTCCCCCTTATCTCCAACCTCATTGATAAACTCCATAATGCTCAACTTTTCACTAAGTTTAATGTCTAATGGGGCTACAACAATGTCTGTATTCACAATGGACATCAATAAAAGCCTGCCTTCATCACATACAAGGGGCTATTCAAACCCATGGTGATATTCTTCAGTCTGAACAATTTACCCACTACTTTCCAGCAATTCATGAATAATTCATTCTGGAATATAATCACTGAAGGATGGCTTATCATCTATATGGATGACCTTCTTATCTCCTCCCCTGATGCTAACATCCATCAGGAATGCACCTCCTGCATCCTCTAATGGATGGCAGATCTCGATCTCTACCTCAAGTTAGAGAAATGCATCTTTACTGCTTTCCAAGTTGAATATCTTGGGAGGATTGTTTGTCCTGATGAGCTTGCCATGGACCCCATTAAACTCACTGGTATTTCCCAGTGGCCCACTCCTTCAAAAGTCAAGAATATCCATTCATTCCTTGGCTTTGCTAACTTCTACAGGCAATTTATTCCCAACTACTCCACTATTGCCCATTCCCTTCTTGACCTCACCAAGAAGGCCATGGCCTGGTCTTGGTTCCCTGCTACTCAGAAAGCCTTCAACTTTCTCAAGGCTATCTTCCTTTCTCAACTGGTTCTTCAAATGCCAAATCTCACTTGCCCCTTTGCTATTGCCACTAATGCTTCTGCTTATGCATCTGGTGGTATTCTTCTTTAAACTGACAAGAATGAGGATTGGCATCCCTGTTCTTATCTCTCCCAGACCTTCTCCACCACCAAGTGGAATTATGACATTTATAATTGTGAACTCCTTGCAGTCATTCATGCTTTGAAAGCCTGGAGGCAGTACCTCCTTGGCTCCTCTACTCCCATTTAGGTTTTTACTGACCACAAAAACCTCACCTATTTCAAATCCCCTCAGAAGCTTAACCATCACCAAGCTTGTTGGCTTCTTGACATTGCTGACTTTAACCTTCAACTCTCCCATGTTGCTGGTACCTCCCTTGCTGGGACTGATGCCCTCTCTCATTGCCCTGACCTCTGTCCTGACACTTTCCAGGATAATCAGGAAGTTACACTTCTTTTCCCTGAACTCTTTGTTAATCTCATCAATGCTAATCTCTCTGCACATATAAAGGAGCATCAACAAGGTAACCCCCTCTGCCTTTTCATCCTTTAGAAACAGGTGCCTCTGCAGACAAGAAATTCCTCCATTCCTGCACCTCCAATTGGAAGGAAACTGATGGTTTGCTCACTTACTGCAACTGTGTTTTCATTCCCACTTCTATTAATCTCCATTGTGAAATTCTTCAGTGCTGTCATGACCATCCTTCTGCTGGCCACCCTGGTTATCTCAAAACCTGACAGCTCATCTCCACTGAGTTCTGGTGGCATGGTCTTGCTACTTTTGTCTGCAACTACATTGTGGGCTGTTCCATTTGCCAACAAAATAAGGCAAATATGCATCCCTCTACTCCTGCTCTCTCTCCCATCTGCTCCACTGCCACTTGCCCTTTCCAACAGATCTCTTGTGATCTAATCACCAATCTCCCTTCATTCTCTGGCTTCAATGCCTTGCTGGTTGTGGTCAACCACAGGCTTATGAAGGGGGTAATTCTTTGCCCCACTAAGAAATCAGTTACCACTGAGGGCATTGCCACCCTCTTTTTCCACACTGTCTACCTCTGTTATGGTCTTTATAACAAGATCATTTCTGATTGAGGCCCTCAATTTGCTTCTGCTTTTGCCAAAGAGCTTGAGAAACTCCTTGAGTATAATCTCTCCCTCTCCACTGCATACCATTCTTAGTCTGATGGTGAAACTGAAAGAGTTAACCAGGAGATTGAGATGTACATCCACATCTACTGTGGTTTCAACCCCACTGGATGGGCTGATTTGATTACCCATGCTGAGTTCATTCACAATCACTGCCTCCATTCCATCACTGGGCAATTCCTGTTCTATTTCATAATAGGATATAAATCTCATTTCCTTCCTTCTATTATTGATGAATCACTGATGCCTGCTATTGCTGACTGCATCAAGGCACTTCTTGCTGCTCACAATAAAGTCCTTGCTGCACACAATCTTACCCACCAGACCATGGCATCCCATATCCACTTCACCTTCTCCCTGTTTACTAAGGGAGATAAGGTGTGGCTAGAAGCCTGCAATCTGAAATGGGCTATCATTCACCTGAAATTTTCCCCTAAATGGGAAGAACCCTTTACCATCATGGAAGTCCTTTTTCCAATCACCTATTGCCTTCACCTTTCATTCACATGGAAGATCCACCCTGTGTTCCATGCATTGCTGTTATTGCTCTATTGTAAAAATAACATTCATGGAAAGAACTTCCCCACTTCACCTCTGGACCTTATAGAAGGTAAGAAGGAATACAAATTAGAGCAGATATTAAAACATCGAGATCCCCTGGGTAACTGCCAGTTCCTGATCTGATAGAAAGGATACTTAGCAGAAGACAACTCTTGGGAACCTGAACAGAACTTGAAATGTTCCCAGTCCACTCTGAAAGAGTATAAACTCCTCCACTCTCATCACTGCCCCTCAGTTGCCTCTTCTACTCACTCCTCCACAAAGAAAACTACCCATTCCTGCTGATAAACTGCAATGGCTTTCACTGTTGACCAAGGCTTCTGCTCTTGCAACACCCCCCTTGACACACCTCCCACTGCCACATTCCAACTTCCTATTGAGGAAGTTCCTGTTAAGCCATCACTCATCTCTTCCCTCTCCACATTTACTAATACTGAATTTTCTTTTCCTTTGTCTTCTCTTGCCTCTGAGATTCCCTCCAAGGATTTCATAGCTTCTTCCCCTGCTATCTCCATTGGCCCTGCTGTTATTGCTCCTATCCCCATCTTTCCTCCAGTCATTGACACCATGTCTGCTGACATCCTCAGCATTAATCTCCCACTCTCTACCCACATCCTTTATCATGATGCCCCCTCTTCTGATTATGCCCACTGGAACATGACCTATGTCATGGACTCTTACCTCACCATTTCTATTGGCTCCCACCTCAACATGTTCTTGCCCTTGTGGCTCCTTTACCAAATTTATATGTAGCTTCTTCATCTTCCCCTCCTCACATCTGCCCTCACTCACATTCCCCATGCTCAGGTCTCCCTCACACAGGCCCTCATTACTTCTATCCACTGGGAACTCCTTTCCAATGCTGAAGCACTTGCCTATTAGTTAGAGATGGGTGAGTTCCTTATTAACCTTGACCAATATATGCACAAGTTGGCCACTGCCCAAGGATATACTCCCACTACTCCCTCTGTGTCCTCTTCCCCTCTTGACAATGACAAGCTTGCTGCCCTTGAGTGTGCTGAAGCTTGGTGGACTGGCCTTCATGGTGATGGTCATCTCCCTTCTACTTACTCTTGCTTTTGTAAGATTTGCTTTCACTGCTGATGGCTGGGCCATATCTGCATTAACTGTCCCTCTTACCAGTGCCCCTACTGTCTCCACTGGTACCCTGGACATACCCAGGCTCACTGCCCTGCTCAATGCCATGTTGTTGGCCCCCTTGTCTCCTCCTCCATATTCTCCTCTTCCTGCAGTTCCTTCCACAACTTCTCTTATGGCTTCTCCCACTCCTTCCATGGTTCCTGTGGTTTCCATGGTTCCCACTGCTCCCAGGGCTCCTATCACCACTCTCCCATGGCTTTGTCACCCCCTCTGCCTTCATATCACATTAACAATGACTTCTGTGATGATGTTATTGACAAGATTGGCTGGGCCAACATCACCAGCTCCCCCAGGCCCTTCTATGATGCCTTTTGAGGTATCACAAGTCTTCCACCCCTAGCAGGGGGGGGTAATGTTATGTTTTCTCCTCTTTTCTCTTTTTCCTCTTCTTTTCTGTCTGTATTCCTCATAGCTTTCACTCTTCTCACACCTTGGATGCTTTCTTGTTTATCTTTCTTCCAATAGATTCTGCTCTTCTCACAGTCTGGCCTCACCCAGACCACTCTCTATTATGCCCTTTGCCTGGGCTTTCTATCTCTTAATTAGCTAACTCATAATTATTCTATCTCTTTCCATCTGTTTCTACATGGATATTTTACTCATCATTCATTAGCATGATTACACTACTGACCTCCACTCAAACCTTGTTAGTTGTACTATAAAGTAGCATACTTCTAGTCTCCTCTCTCTTTATGCTACTTCTACCTTGCAATTTCCTCACAAGTTTTCACTTGTCCTTGTCCTTGTACCTAGTACTTGGAATCCATTACTTGTGTCCTGGTACTTAACCAAAGAGTCACTAGTATCTGACTTTGGCACACCCCTGGGAGTATAGCTGATACCACTTAAGGCACAATACTTTGTTTGTTGCCTTTTACTTGTCTTGAAGCTTATCTTTGGTTTGCTTCTTCCACTTTTTCCCAGCAAGGTCTATGCCTGTCCCTACCCAGGCCTAGTGTAACACATGCCAGGAATAAATACTAATATAAAAGTAGAGCATAGGGCAAGGGTAAAGAGTATGGCTAAGAGGCCATGCATATTAAGGGTCTAAATGCAAAAAAAAGTGATAGAATAAAAGGGAAGACTTCAGGGTCAACAGATATGAGTACAGCATCTTAGCCTTGAGGCTAAGGAGATTTCATTTGAATCTCTGCCATAGATTAGATTCATCAATCTAGATCTAGATCTAAGATCCAAGATTAGATGTCATCTAGATATGATTAGAAGATAACCATTATCTGAGATCTGCTAACTAATCCTGTGCTAACCCTTTAGTTGAGGTATACTCTAATAAGACTAACCATAGCCTAGGGTTTAGCTCTTTCTAACATAGAAGTTTTACAATTACATAATAAGCACATGACTCTTGTGCATCTGAACTTGTTGTTTATAATACCTTGTTATGATTTACCTTTACCAGTACTCCTGCCTTGTCCCTTATCCTTGCATTTTTTAAATATATTTACTCCACTAACTCAACAAGGTTCCAGGAAACACTTCCTCTCTTTCTCTGCACTCTACTGTATTTACCCATATCCAACCTTGTATGTCCATATATTATAAAGTTGCAGTATACTCCAGGAATACTCCAGATAATTCTGGAGTGGACAGGGCTTGGCTTCACCTTATGTGGTGTGCTCTTATGCTAGTACTGGGTGCTCTGATTTACAGAGGGGTTGAAAACTATCAGAGGTCCAGAATAGGCCATAGGGCTTTTCTGAACAAGATATATGACATCAAGTCATGGAGTAGGTTGTGAGACTTAGGATATGGCACAATGTCAAGTCATAAGGCAGGAGGGGGTCTGAGGGGATCATAACATCATGTTATGGTTGATATTCCAACTCCAGTATAAAATACAGAGCTTCAGTACTTATACCTCAGGGAGGCAGATTATCTAAGAAGGGAATGGAAATATAAAAGGAGTTGTCTCATAAGTGAAGCAGGTGCCAATGCATCCTGGATACAAATGAAGATGTCAGAGAAGACAACATCAAATAATGTCAAACTGAAACTAAATGATAACAGGGAGAAGTGAGACACAAAGAAATAGGAACAGAAAGTAAGATTGGAGGAACTACAGAGTTGTATCAGAATAATACAGAGTTAGCATAGGTAAAGTTGGAAACAATCATTAGATAGGAAAAGATGGAGGTAAAGGAAACTAGGAAATATGCAGCTTAAAGTGTGAAAGCAACCAGAGTGGCACTGGAGACATAGTGGAGTTGGCCCATTGGCATGGGATGTGACAGTATTCCCCTTTTAAGGCCTGAACCCCTAAAGGCAGTGAAGCATGTGCTTTTGATAAATAAGGGAGTAGAGCAGGCATTGGAGTTTAGCTGGCCAGAAAACCATAAAAGCAAATACCACCCCAGAGACTTTCACACTAGTTTCTCTTATCATGTCTTTATTTACCAGCATTCACACCTGGTCTGATAAGTGCCTGGAGAAGTGTGTTGAAGATGAAGAGAAGCTTGGTGACATGAAGTATGCTGAGCAGAAGTGGCAGGAAAAAGTGAAAAGAGAGGAGGAGGCTCAGAAGAAAGCAGGGGAGGCTTGGAAAGCAGTGGCAGTGGTCCAGAAATGGGTAAGTACTGGAAATGTGATCAGGGCCTAGCACTCAAAACTGGCTTAGGTGAAGGAACTTTGCCAAGCCCAGGTAAGGTCAAGTAGCAGCAATGGCAAAAGGAGAGTGAAAGAGGGACCAGGGTGCTGGAGGTGTGATGACCAGGGACTGGAGTGCCAGGTGGGCCCAGGCAAGTTGACATCATGCCTTGCCTGTATAGAGGCAAAGGTAAGGTGTGACCACTCTGGCCAGGAAAAGTCAGAGAGGAAGCAGAGACAGAAGGTGGGAGAGGAAGGAGTGCCCAATAGCAGGGCAGACTCAGAGGAGACAGAGGAGGGTCTTTGGCAGGTGGCTGAGGGCTGTCACCTAATAGAGGCATTGATAAGGAAGATGGGTGGGAAGGTACAGCAGGAGGCAAAATGCAAAAACCAGCTGCTGGGGTGGCTGGTTGATGCATTGGGAAAGGCATGGGTGGAGAAGACTGGAGAAGCTGGGAGTTTGGGGAGTGAGGACAGGGAGATTGATGAGGTGGCAGTGAAGCTGTCAGAATTTTGCACAGAGGTTGGCAAAATTTCAGTGGTAGACAAGGAAATCAAAAAGACAATCTTAGAGTAAATAGAAGATCTTGTGACTAGATCACTAGATCCACTACTCAGTTGATTAATCATAAGATGGCCCAGGTTTGTCCAGATAACAGAGATGAAACTCCTCAACAATCTCTGAAGCATGACCTAATTCAGTGGCAAGGAGCCATGAGGTCTCCTTATTAGTATCCTTATAACCTAACCACTTAACCAAATATAGTAATTTGCAGTTTCTTCACCTATGATCTATCTTTGAGTCTAGGATTTCAGAGATCTCAAACTCTGGTTCATTATTGATCTCAACTGGTGGTGGGGGTGGTTGCACATAATCTGGGATCATGTTGGAGACAGAGGGTTCAAGTTGAGAAACATGAAAGACTGGATGAACAGACTTCATGTTCTCCAGAAGATGGAGTGTAAAGGACAGTGAGCATGCCTGAGCAATAATGGGATAAGGATCTAAGTTCTTTTCAGTGAGTTTCTTGGACAGCTGTGTAGTCCTGAAGTACTTAGCCTTGACAAATACCTGGTCACCTACTTTAAAGTCTGGTGCTGGAGATCATTGGGCATCTGCAGATCCTTGATATCTGACTTGGGCAGCAGCTATTTCTTTATGAAGGAAGGCATGGAGAGAGTTGAGATCAATGGCATATTCTCAAGCTTGGAGAGAGGTGAGATTGCATTCTGGGTACATGGAGATGTTCAGATGGTAGCCCTTGTTAGCAAAGAAAGGGAAAACACCTGTGGTAGCATTAGGGGCATTGTTATAAGCAAACTCTGCAAGGGGCAGGAGTTCAGACCAGTTGTCCTCCTGATAGTCGCAATAAATGTGTAGATACTGCTCCAGGATTTGGTTCATTTGCTCAGTTTGACTGTCACCCTCCAGATAATACCCAGAGGTGAAGTGGAGATGGATTTTGAGGGCTTGACCCAGGGAATGGAAGAAATGGGAAATGAACTTGAAACCTTAATCAAAGGTGATGTGGGAGGGAACTCTGTGTTTGAAGAACACATGGAGTAAGAAGAGTTTAGCAAGCTCTGGGGAGATTACCTTGTTGTCTATAGGAATGAAGATGCACTGCTTCAATAAACAATCTACAACAATGAGGATGGTGGAGTGACCAGAGAAAGCCAGGAGCTGTTTGATGAAATCCATAGAGATGGAATTCCATGGCTTTTCTGAAATGGGGAGCTGCTTGAGGAAACCATAGGGTTTGTGACAGGGTACCTTGGCATGGGCACAAGCTGCACATGAAGAAATGTACTCTTTGATGAATGCTTGAATGCCAGGCCAGATATACTCTTGGTGAATAAGCTTCAGTGTCTGATTCTAACCAAAGTGTTCAGATAAGGGGTGGTTATGCTTGTAGCAGAGGACCCAGAGGCAGAGGTCAGAGGCATTAGGGACATAAATGTGGTTGTCCAGATGCAAGAAACATTCTGGGTCTCTAAACCAATGAGAGTCAGATAAGAGAGTACTGGAAAAGTGGGTAGAGGCAGTGGAATCAGAAGAGAGTGCTGAGAGGATGTCACAATGGAGGGTTTTGATGTCAAAGAGGGATGTGGACCAGAATACTGAAGATGCTAGGAAGAAAGCCCAGAGGAACACAGCAAGTTGCTCCTGCATGAACATGGGCTGGAAGTTATGCAGATTGATGAGGGCATAGTTGCTATTCCCCTCTCTGGGATAGATGACCCATTATCTAGTTAAAGCATCAGATTTAGCACCTAAATGACCAGGGCAAAAACAGATGATCAAATTAAACTGAGAGAGAAACTCTGACCACCAGGCTTGCCAGTGGGTCAGAAGTTTAGATGTAGCAAAATATTCCAGGTTCTTGTAATCAGTGACAACATTCACCAAAGAACTAAAACCTTTGAGGTAATGACACCAGGTCTTGAACACAGTGAAAATAGCAAGGAGCTTCTCATCATGGATGTTATAGTTGAGTTCTGATGCAGTGAGCATATGTGAATAGAGAGTGACAGGGCAAATCTCATCATTTGGGCACTGGAGTGAGAGGATTCTGGCAATTGTGTAGTCTGAGGCATCAGTTTCAATGATGAGAGAAGCATCAGGGACCCAATGGGTCAGAATAGAAGCAGAAGTAAAAGCATTCTTGAGGCACTGGAAAGCAGTGCAACAAGAAGCATTGAAATTCCAACAAGCAGACTTGTGGGTAAGGCAAGTCAGGGAAACAATAATGTCAGAGTAGCACTGGATGAAGCAGCAGTAGAAATTAGCAAAACTGAGAAAAGACTAAATATCTCAAACTTTGCAAGGCTCAGGCCAATCCAGGATGGATTGAACCTTTTCAGGGGACAGAGTGAGCCCTGAAGGGGAGAGTTGGTATTCAAGATACTCAGTGGAATCAGTATGGAATTCACATTTCTCAGGTTTGGTGAAGAGGCCATGTTTTCAGAGGTGGCAGAGGACTTCTTGGACATGCTTCATATGAGATGTCCAGTCAGTGGAGAAAATTAGGATATTATCCAAATAAATAATCACCAAAACATCAAGAAGATTGGTGAAGATAGAATTGACAAACTGCTGGAAAGCTGCAGGGGCATTGATAAGCCCAAATGGCATGACAAGCCACTCATATGAGCCATAGCATGTACAGAAGGAGGTTTTCCACTTGTTACCCTTAGCAATGCAAACTAAATGGTAAGCATGCCTATTGTCAAGTTTGATATAGATAGTTGTGTGGCTCAGAGCATCAAGGAGATTGGAGATGCATGAAAGGGGATAGTAGTCTTTCTTTGTGATCTTGTTGAGTTTTCATAAATCTACACACAATCAGAGGGATCTGTTCTTCTTCTGGACAAAGAGGACAGGGGCAGTGTGAGCAGATGCAAAGGGTTGGATAAAACCAGTAGCTAGATGTTTGTCTAGGAAAGTCCTGAGTGCTTCAAGCTCAGAGAGTGACTGTCATATCCCAGACCTCTGACCTGAATTCTGACCCCATTCTGACCTGGCTTACAATTGGTCTTCACACCTAGTAAGCCACTCCAGCCCTCTGACTTTCCTTCAGGCAACTCTGGTCCTCTGTCACCATTCCAGTCTTCCCCAGCTATGCATGTATGCTTCCTGCCCCTCAGTGTTATATGCTCCCCCAGGCTTCTGCTCCCACTCCACCCCATTCTGCTTCCAGTCTATCTCTGCTCCAGTTAAGTACTATCCTAGTTCCCCTTCATCATCTCTGGACTGTCCTGATACAACTCCATTACCATTCCTGGTCAATTACCATTACCATTATTGTTACTATTCCTGTTCCATTCCTGTTCCTTGCTTTCCCCTGTTTCATCCTGTCACCCTTTAGTTTCAGTCTGACATGATTGAACATTGTCTCCCTGACATCTCCATTTGTTTCCTAGATATCTAGACATCTGCTTTGCTTCTGAGTTTGCACTTGTCTCATTTTGTTACACTCCTAGATAGTTCTGCCTCTCTGAGGTATAAGTACTGTAGTTTTGTATCTTGTACCTCAGTACAAATATCGACAAAAACACCAGAAAACCCTCTTGTTATCATCTTTACTCTACTTGAGCCCTTGGACTCACTCTAACCCTCTGGGTTACTCCGGAGTACCTCTGAGGCTATGTGATATCCTTGAAGGAGTCATAAAGCCTTACCCCCATGACTAGGCTTGACTCTTCTTGTCCTGCCTGTCCCTCCTGTTGAGCATAGAGACAGCTATATCACCCATTTTGACATCTAAGTAAATTGAAACAATGGAGAAGTGCAAGAGTGCACCACATAAGGTGAAGCCAAGTCCTGTTTGACCATTGAAACCCTTCCTAGATTCCTCCAGAGCTCTTCAGAGCCCCCTGGAGTTCTGATCTTTCTCCAACATCAAGGGTTTTATTTTAAAAAGAAACTGGTTAAAAGTATACTTGTCTTGGTATAGTTTTAACAGTCTCCTTTTAGTGGAATGGAAAGTTTTAACAGTGACAAGGAATAGGTGGTGCCAACAGGCAGTGAGGTGCCTTCTTCCAGATCAATCTTCAGGTCAAACTTGCAGTAAGGAGCAAGAGTAGACACCTTGCTTTTGCTAAACAAATCAGCAAAGTCATGGTATTCCTGAGGAACACCAGAAAGGTCACCTGGAGGAGGGGCAATAAAAGCAGAATGGAGATGACTCTCTGGGGATTAGGACTGCAGGTAGAAAGGGACTGAGCCATCAAGGCTACAGGCATATGTGAATGCTGATGAGCTAAGTAGCTTGATCAACAGAGGTTTGGGGTCAGGGAAACACAGTAAATTGGGTTCAGAGTCAGCTTGGGTTAGAGAAACTGGAGGCTGTGGAGGGGAGCTTGAGGGTGTTGGCATGTTTGATTCAGATGATTGGAACAAGATATGACTTGATACCCAGTCAATCAACAGATTGTAGTGGGCAAGCCAGTTGTGTCCTAGAACAAGAGAACTAGATCCATCCAACAGAGTGACATAAAATGTCATCAGAGTAATATCACTGATTTCAAAACAGACAGAAAGATCAATGGCATTCATAATCATAGAATTGAAAGGGCCATCAAAAAGTCAGAGCTGCAATAGAGGAATGGAATAAGTTGGAAGATTGTAAGTACTGACTAACTTGGTGTCTATGAAGCAATCTGAAGAACCAGAGTCAATCAGGGTGGAAAGCAAAGGAATTTTGTGTGAAACAAGGGTGACAAGAGGCATAAGGGAAGCATTATCTAAAAGAACAGACATGTTAAGTCTAACCTCCAGTAAAGCATGGAAAGGATCAATGCAACCTCCAGCCTGTGTGGAGTCATGGAGGTTGTGGACTATTTTTTCACCTCTGAGACAAAGGCCTCCAGTTTGATTTCTGGAGTGGAGGTTTTGGCAGCACAAGCTTTGGCTGCCTTGGAAGAAGACTTGGAACAGTCCTTTGCTATATGCCCCACAATACCACAGAACAAACAGAGGTGATTCTCCAGTTGATGCTTGTGTTCTTTAGTAGTGAGCTTACCATTCTTACCAAGCTTGGATGATAAGTCCTGTTTCTGGGGAATGAATGACTTGAAGGAGCCAGAGGAAGTAGCTGACTTGTTCCTTGATTCATTAGTGCCAGAGGTTGAAGTGGAGAATATGGAGGGTTTATCAGATGATTTGAACAGGTGAGATAACTTCCCTTGTCAGCTGATTTTGGATTTGTGCTCCCAGTAACAAGTGTCAATGGTCTAAGCCAGCTGGCACAGCTCAATGAGTGTCAGGAGCTTGTCAACATGGTAAAGGTAATTTTTGATGTGGTCTGGGAGACCATTATAGAAGTAGTGGCAAAGGGCACCTTCTCTGTAATCCTGGACTTGAGATGCAATTCTGTTAAACTCAACTACATATTTGTTGATTTGTTGACCATCCTTCATAGTCAACTGGTCTAGCTGGTGCTCTGTATCTCTGACCAGGTCATGGGGTCTGAAGTTGGTCTGGAGTTCTTGAACAAACTCCTTATAATTGTCTATTTACAAGGGGCAGAAGTCAGGATCTTCAGTAAGGAGAAGGTCAGGCTCAAACCATTCCAATGTCATGCCCTTAAGGTAGAACTGAGCATAAGTGACCTTGGCTCAGTCATTGGCAAAAGCTTTGGGATGATTATGGAAGTTTAATTCACATTGCACCAGAAAAATATGGAGCTTCCAGGGGTCAGTTCCATTAAACTGGTCCAGTTCACATACTTTAGTATGCTGCAATGTTTCAGGGGTACAATGGGAAGAGCAAGCTAATCCACAAATGGTGCTAGCAAGATTAGTGATAGTATCATGGTGAATGGGAATAGATTCTGGGTCTAGAAAAGGTTCAGGGTTATCCTCTGGAATATTGAAATACCCATTAAAGGGATCATCTCTGGATTCATCTGGTACTCCTGGCTGGGCACCACAGTTGTCAGGGGTGTGGGGAGGTTGGGGAACCTTGGAACCATCAGGGGCTTCATCAACTGGAGCACTAGGTATGGACAAGTGGAAGGGAGCAGGAGCCTATGAGGCCAAGCCTGGGGCATGGTGGGCAGAGAAACTCTTGAACTGATCTAGGACAGTGCAAGATTGAGCTCTAGTTACATGGATAGACATGATAGCAGTACCAGCACAAGCAGGAGTTGGAATATACTGTTATAAAGTTGTAACATACTCCAGGGATACTCCAGATAATTCTGGAGTGGACAGGGCTTGGCTTTACCTTATGTGGTGTACCCTTATGCTAGTACCAGGTGCCTCAATTTATGAAGGGGTTGGAAACTATCAGAGGTCTGGAATAGGCCATAGAGCTTTTCCAAACAAGAGGTATGATGTCAAGTCATGGAGTAGGTTGTGAGACTTAGGGTAGGGCACAACATCAAGTAGGGGGTCTGAGGAAATCATAATGTCATGTTATGGTTGATATTCCAACTTCAGTACAAGATACAGAGCTTTAGTACTTATATCTCAGGAGGCAGATTATCTAAGGAGAGAACAGAGATGTGAAAGGAGTTGTCTCATAAGCAAAGCAGGTGCCAATGCATCCTGGATATGAATGGAGATGTCAGAGAAGACAATGTTGAATAATGTCAAACCAAAACTAAATGATGACAGGGAGAAGCAAGGCACAAAGAAACAGGAACAGGAAGTGAGGTCAGAGGAACTACAGAGTTGTATTGGAATGGTATGGAGTTAGCATAGGTAAAGTTGGAAACAATCATTAGGTAGGAAAAGATAGAGGTAAAGGGAACTAGGAAATATGCAGCTTAAAGTGTGAAAGCAACCAGAGTGGCACCGGAGACATAGTGGAGTTGGTCCATTGGCACAGGATGTGACACCATGCTACCTTGTCTTCTCTGAAAGTCTCTGTTTTTATTCTGTTGCTCTGAAAAGCTTATCATCTCTTGTAATTATATTGCAATTCCTGATTACTTTCTTTCTAGCAGCTTGATATTAAGATCTGTTTCTTTTCCTTTGTTGCCTCCTGTTAAAACCTATACCAAGTATGAATGAACTGTTAAAATGTATACCAATCTCCTTCCTGAATAAAGCCCTTGTTGCTAGAGAACAAAGGTCAGATTCCAGTACCTTAGTGGTACACTGTTATAAAATTGCAATGTACTCCAGGGGTACTCCAGATAACTCTGGAGTGGATGGGGCTTGGCTTCACCTTATGTGATGTGCCCTTATGCTAGTACCAGATGCCCTGATTTACAGAGGGGTCAGAAACTATTGGAGGTCCAGGATAGGCTATAGGGCTTTTCCAACAGGAAGTATAATATCAAGTCATGGAGTAAGTCATGAGACTTAGTGTAGGATACAACATCAAGTTGTGAGGTAGAAGAGGGTCTAAGGGGATCATAATGTCATATTATGGTTGATATTCAAACTGAAGTACAAGATATAGAGCTACCATATTTATACCTTAGAGAGGCAGATTATTTAAGGAGGAAACAGAGATATGAAAGAAGTTGTCTCATAAGTGAAGCAGGTGCCAATGCATCCTGGATACAAATGGAAATGTCAGAGAAGACAACATTGAATAATGTCAAACTGAAACTAAATGATGACAGGGAGAAGCAAGGCAGAAAGAAACAGGAACAGGAAGTGAGATTGAAGGCACTACAGAGTTGTATTGGAATGGTACAGAGTAAGTTGGAAACAATCATTAGGTAGGAAAAGATAAAGGTAAAGAAAACTAGGAAATACACAGCTTAAAGCATAACAGCAACTGAAGTTGCACCAGAGACATAGCAGAGTTGACCCATTGGCACAGGATGTGACATATATGAACCTAAGGGAAGATCATACTCCAGAAACTCTGGGGATGTCTGGAGG